>JAQFZF010001732.1:0-13508 GCA_034695365.1 Enchytraeus norvegicus | reverse complement strand
CTACTGTGTTTGATGTTGTTGTATGTTGGTTGTAACAATCTGCGATTGTCAGATTGATGATGATAATAAACGAATATGATATATAGATCTAAGCCTATATTTTCTTGTCATCCATTTGTTTAAACTTAACATCTGAAATATGTCCTTGTATCATAAAATGTCGAGCTTTTGCTAATGAGATGCGACGCTAGCAGTAGGCCCACTGTACTGGGCTAGGTACAGTAGTGACCTCACATAGACCTCATGATCAAGGTTTGTGTGCTGATTGTGCGGTATGGTATGTCATCCCGTGCGATTTTGTGCTAAAATTGATTTTTTGACAGTTTTGGGTTGATTTTGGACCAGACTGTCCGAAAAAGATGGAATGCAAATTTTGCGACCCCTTCAACCCCCCACCCTCTGGGGGGGTCACAAAATTTGAATTAGGGTGAAATCTTCCGACGTCTATTTGACAGACTTCCACATGTCCGATAACCTCCAAATTTGGTAGAATTACGTATTCCCGACGTCAATGCAATATTTTGGTGTAGGCGATCTAATGGTGCCGAAGACACCATCGGCGACGTGCAAAGTAAGTTTTCCAAGCTCATTTTGCCTGTCTTACATAGTTCCGATTGACTTCAAATTTTACAAACATGTGTAATTCAGACTGCCACACAATATTTTCACGTAGCCCAACTAATGGTGCCGAAGGCACCATCGGCGACGGGCAAAATAAGGTCTCTAACCTCATTTTCCCTCACTTCAACAGTTTCGATCGATTTCAAATTTTGCACACATGTGTAGTTCAGAATGCTACACAATATTTTTATATCGGCCATCTAATCTGATAAGGCAGAAGGCACCATCGTCGTGCAAGAAGTTGACACTCGTCACGCAAATTGACGATCTTGTCACCCAGGCTGAATTTTGTTTAACCATCCAATTTGAAAGTATCTTCATCTAAGCTGTCGATTTGGGTCCCAAATGGATCGTATTGAGGTCGGCAACAATCTGTCAATAAATGTGTTCCTCGAATCTCTTCTGACCCTTCTCCGGAAAGTGTACAATATCTTTTTGGCATTGTCTGCCACAATAGCGGACAGTACAAGATTTTTGAAGGATGTCTTCACTTTAACGAATTGCCTTCGCAGTGGAGTTCTATACAGTGACGTATTTTGCAAGCATTTTCTCGTGTCCTGACGGCGCCCGCTCTTGACAGTTGGTAGTGTTCACTTCGCTCAGACAACGTCGAAGCTTTGGCGAAGCTGTTCAGGAACTTCTGCACCAAATGACTGAGGTGTGGTGATAGCAAGTCGTTCCAAGCAGCATCATCTTGTCTTAAGCCTCTCATACTACAGTGTATCTTCAACCTTTTGATTATTGGTTCAAGTGTGTGGTCTTCTCTGTCTCTCTCTCTGTCTCTCTCTCTATCTCTCTCTCTTTCCCTCTCTTTCTCTCTCAGTACACTGCCTAACGGCAGGTCCATGGAATACAACTGTACGCCAGTTTGGACGCCATATTCTCTTGGAGACAATTTTGCTTTCTGAGGGGTCTCCTTAACTAATGACTGCATTAGTCGGCTTCTACGAAACACGTGCATATTTCGGTTTATATATTCTTTAGGCCATTTTCTTTAGGCATTAGGCGTTTGCTGGATTCAACACGGTCTGGCTTTACATAAACTATTTTGCTCGTCGCCATCAGTTCGTTGATATTAACATATTGTGTTGTATTCTGAACTACGTCTGTGTGCAAAATTAGAAGTCAATCGGAAGTAATATGAGAGGCAAAATGAGCTCAACAAATTCATTTTTCCTGTCGACGATGGTGCCTTAATTCTGCACCATCAGATGAGCGACATTAAAATATGGTGTAGGATTCTGAACTGCACACGTATACAATATTTGAATTCGATCGGAACTATGGAAGTGAGGAAGAATGAGCTTAGACAACTTATTTGGCCCGTCGCCGATGGCGCCTTCGGTACCATCAGATGGACGACAAGCAAATATTGTGTAGCATCCTGAACTACACATGTATGTAAAATTTGAAGTCAATGGGAACTATGGAAGTCAGGAAAAATGAGCTTGGAAAACTTATTTTGCCCGTCGACGATGGTGCCTGCGGCACCATTAGTTCGCCTACATGAAAATATTGTGTGGCAGTCTGAATTACACAATTACACATGTGTATAATTTTGAAGTCAATCGGAACTATGAAATATGTAATTCTACCAAATTTGGAGGTGATCGGACAAGTGGAAGTCTGTCAAATAGACGTCACAAGATTTCACCCTAATTCAAATTTTGTGACCCCCCAGAGGGCGGGCTGAAGGGGTCGCAAAGTTTGCACCCATCATTTTCGGACAGTCTGGTCCCAAATGAACCCAAGACCGTCAAAATATCAATTATAGCACAAAAATCGCACGGGAGCTGTTTTTATGACATACCATACCGCACTATGAGGTCTCGCGCTATTTACAGAAGCTATCATCTTGGATGCCTAAATTATATATAGGCCTAACATAATATTGGGTTGGAAATGATCTACATGTATATTGAAATGATACCTCTAGCTTAGCATTAACTTTAATGCATAAATATACAGTTAATTAAAGTAAAAGTCCGCCAAATGTACTAGTCCAACATATTCAAACCGACATACACTCCTAAATACAGAAACGCCTACACGCAATTTTGGGCATATAACTTTTTTTTAACAACAGTGTGAAAGGACGGAATTTGACAAATTATGTCTGACTTTGCAGATAACTGTATGATAAGTAAGTAGATTGTAGAAGCTAAAGCCGAATGTAGGTCTGCAATCAAAAGGACCTCAGTCCTATTTGATTGATTAGGACGATCTCAAGAGTTTCTCATCTTATCAATAAGAAAATGTGCGCATTTCTTTATCTATTGTTTATAATTATTTTAACGTAGACCAACAGGTGCATCAGTATTACAATGTCATGGTCCTCGAATCGTTAAGTTTAACGCTATAAAGGTCTTATTATCCAGGTCGTATCAAGAAAAGTTCATTGGGGTGGGGTGCAGTCTGATAAAAGCAATTTGTTCCGCTAATTTTATGGCTGACCGGCCTAATCACTATCGTATGGACGATAATAACTTATCGTCCATACTATTTTATTTTTATTTGTAAGCTCATTAGGATTCAAAAAGTACAATTTTTCCGGAGGATAAATCGAATACGTCGTTAAATGTTGGAGTTAAATATTGTTAATATTGATAGGCTTACTACAAGTTAAGGCTTAAGCCTAATCACAAAAACTTCAATGGTTTGTATTTGGTCCCGATAGTTCAGAATTGATTGATAAGCCTAGAGCCTTTGGTAAAGTTGTAGATTAATCTGAAGCGTGTAGTCCAAAGTTCTGTTCGTTCTAAACATAAATTGATCTAACAGAACAGTTAACTGTATGCAAGTAATATTATCATCCTTTTCACTGCGCAACTGATATATTTTATCCAAAATTTCATGTCATATTGAAAGTTAAAAGACATCGGTAGAATAAATCTAAAATATTAGGATAGCCTAGAGTTAGAATGCAGGTCCCTACATTTTATAAAGAGTTAGGCCTACAGTTACCCCAATCAGTTGTTGTTGTTGTTGTAGATCGCACAGGATGCCAGATGTGGTGCTGACTATTATCACGTGTAGCTGGAAACTATGATACAAATTTATCGATAGCGAGATGTTTGTTTACTGGTTTCCAATGTTTGTAAAATACAACGAGGACTTAACGGCCGCTTCCTCGCCCGAAGACGATGTAATGGAGTCTCAAGCGGACGGTGCAACTGTAAACAGTTCATCATCAGAACATACTTGCCTGGCCAATAGAACTTCTGCATAAGAAATTACATCTGCATACCAACCTTAATCCAACCAGACACTCTATATTGCTAGCCTCGTGCTCTATATATGACTGAGATCTGACCTGAATGTTTCACTGGGCCGCACTTTGGTCTACTTCTATAGACAAGTAGTGCCTCAGTTCTGTAGACAATAAATTTTTATTCTGGCGTTGTATTATCATTCTTTGAGGAAGTGGATTCTGACTTTACCTATCAATACATGAAGTATTGGACAACTGAAGTAGGCGGTACGACAGAGGGAGAGTTGGCGTGTTTTTTTCAACAACGTCGCCAGGAATCAAACAGCAAGACAACAGGTAACATGAATATAATATTATATATTATTATTCGATTATGTTCATCACCATCACCTGGGCATGTCTCCTGTTGCCACCGAGTCTTGTTGAAAGACTCGTGCAAATGATTCTGATAAAGGCTCCAAATTTTCTCTTTGTCGAACCTGCACATTCTGTTCCCTGTTCCCAGAACCAACCCCGGTCGCTGCATTCAGACGTGTAATACGGAGATTGACACTTCTTAGGTGATATTTGTTAGAGATAATTATTATGTTGTGATTAGGGATTGCGGTGGGGTATAGGGTTAGGGTTAGGGGTGCGACGAGGGGTCCGTTTCAGACAGAAGATATAGATATCCACTCAGATTGTAAGAGACTGATTTTACAGAATTGTCAATCTCCGTATTAGAGAGTGAGAGAACTATGTTTTATTCATTCAGGAATTGATAATATAGTCAAGCAATACACAAGCCAACAAAATACAAGCAAACTTACACAACAAACAATCAAATCAAACGATCGGCCGTCAGTGAGGACACAATGTATCCTATCTAGCTGACCACTGATGCACGATATTACATAGCAAACAATAATAAACCATGCAATATCAATTCAAATAGTTCCTATTTAGATAAATATTACATTTAGATAAGTATTACACTTTTGAATGTACCACCCCTGTCAACTCTTGCATACCATAGGCCAATCGATCAATTGGTAATCAATAAACAAATCACGATATAGTTGAGTGAAGAAAGGCTTTTACACTTTAGTTATCAAGACCAATGTAACATGTAGGGCATGATTATTTTGGACTGTAAAAATTTATCTACCTAAATTAGAACTTAATTTCTTCAATGGGCTCAAATTAGATCATCAGACATTAACAGGCGTTGGCAATTACAAAATAAAGGCTAACCTTCGCACTTCGACCAAAGATATACCCTAAGCTTGAACTGTATATCATTAATATTACAGTTACTAACGTTAACGTGTGCTCTACGAAACTTTCTTGTCTCACATAAACTATAGTGATCACTGATCAATGTATATAACCTTCTAATGATACAGAATCATTTGACTATATATAAGTTAAAACGTCAGGTTTTGCTTGTCGGCATCTGCAATCAAAGTTCTCTTGTTGAGACAAACATTGACATCCCCCCACTTCTGTAGGCCTACATTGTTTAAAACAAAGTTATCTTTGAGGGATGAGACTACTCGAATACAATGTCATAACACTATAGTATGCGAGGCCCGTGAATGATATCACGGGTTCAAGCTATTATCCGTTGTGTACTTACATATTACACCGCGTATTTTGTTTGAATATGGCTCACTATTTTGGACGCTTTCAAATTGTGAATACAACGCTCGTCGATCGTCATTTTCAGACGGTTGGCCTGTCGCTATATCGTCGTTATGATTATGTCGTTATGATAAATCGCTATGATATGCTAGATAATTGGACATGCTAGGGTTATTGGGTTGGGATGAGGGTTAGATTAAATTTAATCAAAAGAATAATTAACAGACTACGGTATGTTAGAAATACATATTTTTTCGATTTGGCTCTAATCAGTGAGCATATCAAAATTCGTGGTTAATTCATTTTCTCGTTAGAGTGCGCTAGCACTAGGCTCAACCAAGGCAATAATGTTTAACAGACGGACTGACCAGTGAACATGGCAATTCTTATAATTGATAGTTAAGATTATAGACAGTCCTGAGTGCGTGATCTGTTTGACGACCAATTACCAGAATAGCAGAGGTCCTGCCACATCGGTTGTTGCATTATGCCATAAGCCAGTCTAGGCTACTCTACCTAAAAGTAGCCTACGAGTAATCATTGAGTGGCAAAATATAAACAAATAAATTAATTACAACTCAAGAAATGAACTAGCTTGCGCGTAATCGCGTATGTCATGTGTGAAAATATACGAACATAAAAATATCAGGGGCAATATATATGCTCAGTCATATTTAACTTTTGCAGAATAAGCAAAAACCGAATAGTAGGCCCACTCGATAGATTGACAAAAAATACATTGCGATATCAAACAGCTGTGTCTGTATTACGTCAAGAGCAGAGTATGGCCTAGTTAGTTCACTTGAACAGTACACACACATTCATACATTATGTGTCGCATATACTCACACACACTCACTCACAACTCACACACAAAACTCACACACACACAAACACTCACTCACACACAACAAAGCAGCGCAATTAGAGTGCTACCGTCATCAATGACAACATGGAGAACTATTAAACCAAACCCAAACGGATAAGCAGTAAAGAAAAATGTAAAATAATAGTAAAAACGGTCAAAACCTGAAAGGAAAAAATAAAAAGGAAAATGGAATGGACATGGACAATGGAGAGTCAAGTAGCCATGAAGCAAATGCGCCACAACCGATGTAGCAGCCTAGACCTCCTCTAGTCTGCAATTTGAATGACCAATCCGTCAATTACACAGAAATCATTGCCACCTAGCTGTCAACTCTCCACTACCGTGCATACGTGTGCACACATTATTATACATGTGTATAGGCCTACGTCTGAAAAAAGAACATATATGGAACCGAAAAATAATACATAACCTTGAGAAAAAACACCTAGTAAAAATATTGAGAGAGTGAGAGAGATAGAGAGAGAGAGAGAGAGAGAGAGAGAGAGACAGAGAGAGAGCGAGAGAGTTATGTGAAGCGTAGGACGTGAGTAGGCTCAACTTTAGCCAAGAGAAGGAAAGTGAGAGTATAGGACACACATTAAACTCAAAGGGTGGTACAGTACAAATACACGCACATCCCATACAGTGTGTGGATCACAACAGGCATAACCGTGAATATTGTTTCTATGGTAATCGAGACCCGGTTTAACACTCGCGGTAAGGCTACAGACGATCACATTTTAACGTGATCATATGATTAACCGTGTTTACACGGTAACGATACAGACTATCAGTATTAGGAGTAGTAATAGGGGCAGGTGTAGAGTAGGAGTGTAGAAGTAGTTAGGGTTTATGCTTAAGGTAGGGGTTAAGACAAGGTTATGGTTAGGTTTAGGATTTGGCTAGGGTTAGCTTAATTTGCTGTATATGTATCATTACGTAAATTGGCAAACAGTACGATTCTTTTGGAGCATATGTAGGCCTATTGGCTAGTTTTGATTGAGTTGACAGCTGGTAGATCAAAATCAAATCAAATAACATTGAATGTTAGGTTCATCACATGACGTCGATATCAGGGACGTCCTGATGTCGTTGTCTGATTTTGAAATAGACCCTTCCGTCCTATAATGTCAGATAATGAAATAGTTCGTCCTCTAGGCCTACTATTTTTTATTTTTTTTATAATTGAATCTAATTAATATTATTTTAGATACTTAATTAATTGGTAGCAAAGGTGATTAATTAGTACGTGGTTGGTGACTACTTCTGAAGATTGTGAAGGTTACCACAGGTCTGGCTTTGGTAATCCAATTACTAAAATTGGATTGTTTGGAGTGGGGCTGGCGACCTCACCGGATTAATGACTGTCGCCTGTGTGCTGAAATTGCTCAGGATCGGGATCAGCTCCGCGCCTACGTTCGGTAACGAATATGGCACACAACCGTTACTTTTTTACTTAATTAATTGGTAAGTAAGGGATTGATGGTTAATTGATTGATTGCTACAAATTAAGAATATAGCGAGCACTCGCTAGTCCTCTGAGATCGTTGCAATATTCAATTATATTTTAATATTTTTAATATATATATACTATTCTTTATACTTTGTGTTACAGGCTGTTTTTAGATTATCAAAAAATGTATATTAATTCAGTTTTAATAACGGACGGATGTAAAGGTTTTGGGTTGGACTTGGTTAAAGAATTTCTCTCTGAGCCGAATCCTCCCGAGCATGTGTTCGTTACTTTCCAGTATGATGAATGCATCAGAGTTAGTAGCTCTACTAATTATAGGCCTATATCTACAATATGTATATTCTGTTGAATTGACGAGTATCTGAGGCAAAAATGTCAATTATTGGCAATTGTTCGATAATTTATTTTTCGATTACGAGTTATTTATTTGGTAAAATATTCAGCAAATACCAAATTGATATGGAAAATGGATACTATTTCTCGAAAAAATTGGATACTTGAAACCTGTTTTAATCAATTTTGCAAAATGCCGTAAGTCGAGAATTTTACGTTATAATTAATCGATCAATCAATTAGTCAATCAATCTTTACACCCAAGGTAAAAAATATCAATCAATCAGTCAGTCAATCCATCGGGATCGACCGATCGATTGATTAATCCATCATTGGCCGAGACTGGGTCCAAGTTTTGGCTCCAAATTTTTGTATAATTCGTGTGCCACTCATGAGTAGACTAGAAAATATTGCCATGCATTCAGCCATGTGAAAGAGAAGTTCATCCCTATATTTAGGCTAAAAACTCATATTTACTAATACCTCTAACTGTGGGGGTCATAAGATACTTCGACCCCCATCTCAGACTTTAGAGGGTATGACTCACCCTGATTCCCCGAAGCCTCCGTCCGTGCTAAGTTAATAACTTAAAGTAATTTTGTCCACGAATTTTCCTATTTTACTAGAGAGTGGCCTATCTCTAATGATATCATGAGGAAAAGGACGTTAAACCTTTATTATTGTTTTTATTTGTATTTTTATTAGTAGCAGTAGTAGTTTCTCTGGGTTATATTACACACAACATATCTAGTTATTTACATCCATGAATTGTTTCTGATGAAGAAAATCAAGAAATATTATATAGGCCTACATTATAATCTGTTTGCGTAGGCTGCTATGCATCGCTATTGAAAAATAGATGTAAGCCTATATTTCTATATAAGCTTACCTTGTACATGAGTAGCCATGTTGAAGTAGGTCTAGGCTAAATGTAGTCTAATCTATTTGCAATATCAAGTTATCCTGAATCGCGGTTGTCATTATGGTTACCTGTGTGGACGTGAAAATACACATGTTGAATTAAACCTGCGGTATAAGTTATAATGGGACCAGATGTAAGATTTTTCTGATGCCTACATCCATATATTCGGCGCAATTGTTGGAAAATTTGAGAGTCCTATCAAATGAACAATATCAAAATGAAACTTGCCCCCACCAGATTTTCATATGCCCCCCCAGAGATTTCCCCATGATTTCTAATATCGTTTAATAGGAAGAACCTCAGTGTAATTAATTGGATTTGGTTCCTCCCTCCTTTCTTGGCTGGAACCGCCTCTGCACGAATGTAGATATTACGTTCATTTTTATAGATTATAGATTCTAATTATTTCTGGAAACATAACTTTGACTTTTCAACAATTTTGAACAGCATTTACAACGCGACGAAGTAAAAACTATCATAATTTATCACATAATTATATTTACTCGATACTGATAAATTATAACAGTTTTTCTTGTATGAACAGATGCATACTTTGATTACTATATTACTCTTTTTATATCTGTAAAGGAGCTGGAACAATTACAACAGATCTATCCACAACTGAAGATGTTTCAACTCAGTAAGTTATCTTTCTTGCACGCCGCGTGACAATGTTAAGATGCATAACACGTATATAGGGTGCGTAAATAAAAAGTGGACCCCTCATCGTTTTATTTTTATTTTTTCGGGACCATTCAGTCTATGTGCACCAGTTTTACAGGATGTATTTTTACAGGCCGGTTTCACATAATTTCTGAAAATTTCACAAATTCGATCAACAGATGGCAAAGTTATCGTCGTTTCTATGACCGTACTCCTCAAATATAAATAAACACGGTGTATTTTAATCATTGAAGTGTAATTAATGAGCTGACTCCTATGAAATTATCCAGCAATAGAGAACAACCAATTTTATCTTTATCCCAATTTCATTAGGATATCTTTAAAAACAAAGAAGTTATTGATATTTCAGTATGACGGGTAGACAAATTTTGCAGTTTCATAGCGTCATTCAATGTTAAATTATGCATGCTTGTCAACCCCGTCGTACTGAAATATCAATAAATTTTTTGTTTTTTATGATATCCAAATGTAAATTTGGTGACTACAGATAGAATTGGCTGTTCTCTGCTGCTGCGTTGATTTCATAGGAATCAGCTCAATAGTTACAGATTAATTAACTGAAAACCGATGATGCCATATAATTCAATACTGGTAAACTGTTCTCGGACACCTGTCATGTTCAAATGTGAATAACTGTTTTTGTTTGTAAAGATATCCGAATGACATCTATCAGAGTGTGGTTGCTCCCCATTTCTGAAAAATTTTACAGTTATCGGTGTAATATTTACGATTTAATGCAAATATAAAAATCTTCTAACTTATAAAAGACACCGTGCATATTTATATTTGATGGGTACGGTCACAAAAAAGATAACTTTGCCATCTGTTGATCGAATGGTGATGAAATATTCAGAAATTATGTAAAACGGGCCTGCTAATATTTCCTGTAAAATTGTGCACATCGACCGAATGGTCTCGACAAAATAAAAATAAAACATTTAGGGGTCCACTTTTATTACTTACCCTGTATATTCCGTTAATTCGAATACTCTATGTGATAATAATAATAATAAAGATTTAATGTTTGTTTCCTCTTCCAGGGATGATGTCAGGGACATCATCCCTGACATTACTACAGTGGGATATTACTACAGTGGGATATTACTACAGTGGGCCTAGAAAGAGTTGGTAAAAGTAGCCTTGAAGTAGGGAATGTATTTAGGTTATTCCCATCGAAAGTAGTAAACTTATAGCTCAAGCAATTATATATTGATACTTAAGATTTATCTACATTTATAAACTCAAGTAGTAATTAAGATAAATTGTATTGTATTGTAATCGAATATTGCACTTCACCGATCAGCCGTAAACGCTTTATGTGTTTCATCATTTTTAGATGTTCCGATGGAAAATATGTACAAGGATTTAGCAGAATATGTCGCGGGCCATGTGAAGGAGTAGGGACTAAATCTCCTCATCAACAACGCTGAATTCTACGAATACGAATATGATCAGTTCAAGAAGATGGACTCGCTGACGATGGATAAAATGCAATACTATTTCCTCATGAATGCCACGTCACCAATGCTTCTCATCAAGGTTAGAAGTATTCTATGCTATCATAATTAATTGCTTGCACGAATAGTAAATCACCTATTTGATCACCTATTTGAACATAATTTACAGTTAATTTACGTGGAAGAAGTATAGTTATTTAATTATGTAATTGGTGTTCTTTGTTGCTATTGATATTGGTTGCGTGCCCTGACCGGAGACCTAACATAATTGTAATAATAAACAGTTTTATCTTATACAATTATAACTTTTATTTAGAAATGACTGGTCAACTGACTAATTTGTATAGGTTTGATATACATGTACAATGTTGTACATGAATTAACGCTCAGCCATTAATAATCGTCCCTCATATTCACATAACTCATTATGATAAATTTATCATTATTAAATTAACTCAGTATTTTTTATCTTTGCAGAAAACCTAATATAAAGAATCTAATCGACACTTCTTCTTCTGTCTCGCCATTTCTTTCGTCGACAATAAACAGTTAAGCTTCATAAAATTAATTTCTAGAGCTTTTATATCAGCCGAGTAAGGAACTCCTTCAAAAGTTATTACTAGCAATAAGCCTGGATTCGTAGAAATACTCAGATTCGTAACTTAATAATTATTAACTTTAGTAACGACGAGAGTTGTACAATGTTTGGTATGATTTTAATTTACAATTGGGATAGATGGGATATTGAAGAAAATCATTTCTAATACTGAAACTGATTACAAGTAACAAATTTAAGCATCTACATGTTAATTTATTTGTTATACTATGATGTGTGCAGGAGTTTTACCCGTTGCTACAGCGAGCAGCAGAGACCAAGCGACCCCACGTATCACACCTCACAGCGGCTGTGGTCAACATGTCCTCTCTCCTCGGTACACACGGCTACTTCTCTCGTCTACCTGGCGTCCTCTCATACAAGTTCTCTAAGGTTACTACAACAATATAATATAGGTTTAACGTCCGTTTCATCATCTTACGACGTTGTCATGGACGTCACTAACTCATTCGTCAGTGAAACATAACGTCGTATTATAATACGTCAATTTTGAACTTACATCAAACTGTTAGATTCCATAATACGCTTGATACTCAACCTAAAGTCAGCGTTTAAGTTCGGTTTCATGACGGACATCTTTATGCAATTTCTGCACACCATTAATATGTTGTTATAAATATGGTTTATTTGCACCAACTGAATGGTAAACATAAATATATGTACAGAAAAAACAAATTAATCTAAGGTAAACATAATCAAACATCAGTGAATATAAAAGAAAACTATCGTGCTGCAATACTAAGCTTATTTATGAATTCGAGAGAAATAAACTCTCAAGTTGTTCCATATTTTACATTTTACATTTTGTAATGCCATATTTCCATAATTCCACCATGTAGTTTCACCATCGTTATCATATAAATTCCATGATATAAATGTTGACTTTTTAGTAGTTTGTAAAAACGTCAACTCTGGTATAGTTCTAAGTTACTAAAATGTCCATATGCCATACAGTATCATTTGCCGATAATCTTAATTCTTTTATTGTAAATTTCTGAACCTCGGGTAGGCATTTTTGACCCAAATGCTCTCAAGTAGGCTAATTCTTTTCTACAACACTATGATGTCGTTCACTCTTCCAGTTTGTTGCTACGCAACAAGCCATAGATTAGAATTCAGAAATCGACCCATAAGAATATACTACAATGAGTCCTCTGAAATCGCTTATCTCGTATTTAGGACAAGGCAAGGAACCGCATTCAACCTCTGACATATATATCAGGGATATTTCAGGATACATTTGCAACAATGTGTATTGACTTCTGCGTGGAATGTTGGACAATGTTTGTCTTTCATTTGGTGCACACGACACACGCCAATTCCCACTGATTGACGTATTTAGGACAAGGCAGGGCACCGCATTCAACCTCTGACATATACATCAGAGCTCCATTAGCATTGGCCTGACCTCCGTTAACAACTTCAGGAGCCTCGTCCAAACATTCATACACCACAGAGTGTTTGTGAGTGTCATGCGCCGTGACGATATGCCCCCTATACTCCATTGTCCAACCTGCTGGACATTTAACCAACCCTGGTATCATGATTTGGACAGAGCGCTGGGGTACAAAGCAAACAGCGCAGGGTACATCATGCTCTTGAAGAGGTTGTCCTGAATTATGCTCCTTTGAGAACTGGGGAACGGACCCGATCTCATATTCCGTTCCGTAAACTTTTGATCCGCCTTGGACTCCACTGG
>JAQFZF010001731.1:0-13509 GCA_034695365.1 Enchytraeus norvegicus | reverse complement strand
GTACTTTCCGGCTGCGTTTGGGTGGACCAGCTGGTATGGCATATGCTGTCTGAGACGTCCCTGATATCGTCGTCAGAGGATGAACCGGACGTTACACCGCTATTATTATTATTATTTTTATATTGCCCTGGGTTGTAAACGACCCTGGGCTATATCGATCCTGGACGATCCTGGGTTATTATTATTATTATTATTATTATGCACATTGCACAATATTAAATAGTAGTGAACAATAGTATTTACTGGATCCATATATTTTTCATACTCTATTTTACATCTAATTAGTAATCCATTTTACAATCGATTTGTAACTCGGTCATAGGATAGCATTGGATTTAAATTTAAAGAGATCAAAGTATTCTCAAAATTTGAAATATTGTGCATGCCAAGTTTACATTTTAAAAGAAATATGTACTTCTAGTTATATACAGAAAACATATTTAAGAATGAAGTGTAATAACAGATACACTAAAAATTCAAAATAATAGCCAATAGCCTAAGTATAATAAAACAATTCAGATGGCATTCACCACATGCATTTTTACTATTACATAGAATATGCGAGCCGAATTCAGAGAATAAGAAATTAAAGCAGAAAAAGACTTATCTAGCTTCAATCGAGATTAACAGAGTCTAATCGGTCGCTAATATATTTACAATGTTGTGCTTTTAGAGCATCTACTGTCCAAGAAGGCAGCTGTTCTCAAACCCTGTTTGCTGGCCCAATCTAAATATAATTATTCATTTACAACCACATTAAAATACCTGCTCACTTCTATTGTATTGTAAAAAGCTGTAAAGCTAAGTTTAACGTCTGTTTCTGTACAATAGAATACTGTCAAAGACGGCTGGGACTCGAATCCATGAAATCCTGCTTTTCGAGCAAGCGTGTTACTGACTACGTTATCCAACCGGGACCTTTGTACTGGCCGCATTTGATTATATAAAGATATTCTTAAGCAATATGAATATTTTATTAGTTCTAGGGTAATATAACGAAAAGAAAGGTGAATATAAATTAGAATAATTGGAGATAATAAAAATAGTAGTACGTTAGTGAGAAAATAACTGCCCAACTTCACAGCAACACTAAAAGCTTCTATATAAGATAAGCCTACAATACATTGAATTAAATAACTGCAACTTCGTTAACATTGACAGCATTAGCTATAACAATAAACTACAAATATAAAATTAACAATAAGTATAGACTTTATAAATTGTAATGAAATGATACTACCATTGTTACATAATTCAAAAGTTGAATTAGGCTACTATATAACAATAATGTTGTCGTAATAAGGTCAATATGAATTTTCCTTCTCCATGATTGCAAATACTGATATAAGTTACACCACCAAGTTATCAAACTTATTAAACATCACCGCTCTAATTGGACAGTCACAGAAATTCAGCAAAGGTTTTATATCTATTTGGACTATTACTGTTGACTACTAGTATTCAAAGCCACCCAGAAGTTCACAATAGAAATTAGAGTCTCATAAACAACCAAAATGATGTGCAGTTGTGCACACAAATTTGTATAAAACATGGGTTAAAATAACATGTATTACATTAAAATACAAAATACTGCAAAATACTTGCCATCAAACAAACCAGTTCATTTCATTTACATTTATATTGTTACATTTAGTATTATATCAATGTTTTACATTTACATTTTACATGTAGTGTGTGGGCCTGCGTAGGCTGTAGCCAATCTAAGGCTAACAAAAATTAACATATTTAAGAACAAATAAAGACTAAACTGTAAACAAAATTAAATGGAAACACCTGAATTCTGTCAAAATTTAAATTTGAACAATCAACATTTTTGAACGAGTCAAACAAAATATCCAAATTGACAGGAAAAGTTAATTTAAGGTAAATTCCATGTAAGCTCCTATATCAGCAAAATCTTACAATAAAAACGTTTATTTTTAATAGAAGACTAACATTTGAGAGAACTGCATCTTAAACAAAGAAACCTGGCACTTCGAAATTAAAACTTGTACATTCAAAGTTACAAGTGTTTATTTAGCAATTTAACTTATATAGTTTAGAACACTGTGAGAGCATTCTCTTCAGTAGTGCGTGTGTCATGTGTGAAAAGATATGAAAAAAAATCTATCTCTAAATATCTACTGAATATACAACTGAACTTATTTTTCTACACAACCTTGTAGCTAGTTAATTCAACAAAAACTTAAACAATTGAATTCTCTTTGTTTCAGTATAATTTCTGCGAGATGTCTTGTCTTGTGCGATGTCTTGTCTTATGCGTAAAGCACTTCTGCACTATATAACAGCTGTTGATTGATTGATTTATTTTTAATCACAACTGAAATACTTAAGTATAATACAAATTTATACACACGTAAAACACAGCTCTATTTTAGTATTCAAACATATCTACATGAAAGATCTCTATCTACAGAGCAATAGTTTCTATAATCATAACTGAACTTTTAATACAGCAAGCTCTGATTTCAGTCTCGTAATATACCTTAGGCCTAGAGAATAATTTACTACTTATTGTAAACAGTATAAATAAATAGAAAATTGTTTTCTGTATTAGTAGTGAACAATAACAAAGTGATTCTATAATCATAACTTATATACTTAAAAATTATATTGTCAGTGTCCTACTAGAATATAAGAACTTTATAAAAAATAATGCCGAAAACTACAGTAGTTTAAAATCATAACTTAAATACTCAGATACCAAGGTTCAATCTTTACTCTTCTTACATAAATGAGGTAGTTACGTCAGGAGATAATAGCAAACGACTACGAACTTACAATGAAGCGAAATTAGAGATTTTGCTTCATAAATGGCGAATTCAAATCTACAGACAATTATTTTCAAAGGAAATTTTTACTCTTTTTTTAAATTATAGATTTTATAGCATTCACTGATTTTTAATCAAAATTTCCCAATGCTATCAAATTGACAGCAAAAATATTACTAAAAACGGACATTTAATATAATTAAATTTGTCAGTTTTTAATAAACTTAAATTAAGTTAAATTAAATGAAATGAAATTAAATTAAATTAAACTTAAATTAAGTTTTTCCTAAACTTACAGAATATGACCAGTACCACCTAGATTTGCAGAGAATATAATTTAATCAGTCTGCTTTTTTAAATAATTTAGTAACCAGGCAATTAAATACCCCAACGAATACGAACATCAAATAATAAAAATCTCAATATAAATATACCAAAAACAGAAACCCAGAAGGGAAGCCATGTAGACATGTGCGATTGTCATGTGTGAAAATAAAGAAAGAAAAAACAGCTATTTTCACTTGTATACTTTGGATTTGTTTGCAGTTACACCAGTAAAATAAACTTATTGTTAGTCAAAGTACTTACAGGAGACAGTTCTATCACTAGACGAATAACTATATACAGATGAGAGATCTGTCAGTAGTCACATCGCTATTCAGCTCTTCGTCAGTTCTGTGCTATTATTACTTATAGCTACTAACTAGATGTACAAAAAAGTTCAAGCTATATAAAATTGGTCTATCTATTCATCTAAATACCGCCATATCTTGCGAGAGAATTCTATAACAAGACGTATGACTACTCACATGAGAAAGATCTATCACTAGACTACTTACAGGAGAGAGTTCTGTCAGTAGTCTCATCACTGTCCAGCTCTTCACCGATGCTGTCCACGTCCTCCATGCTAAGCTGATCATCGTCACACACGCTGATGCGAAAATCTAGCGACGGCATCTCACTCGTCAGCTGATCTCTGTTATAGTAATAGTAAATAAATATATATAATACCTACTGTGTGGAACAGGCAAATGAGCTTATTTGCTCATGGCATGAGGAATATAGAACTAGAAAGAATTATCATAACCGGAAAAGTTGAAGGAAAGCGTTGCAAGGAAAGACAAAGAATTATCTACACAAAGAGTCTCGGTGATTGGATGAATGTCGAAGAAGTAGAAATAATCAGATCCACGAAAGAAAGATACCTTTAGCAAACCGTCTACGATCGGGTATGATATATGAAAGAAAGAAAGAAATAAGTTAAGCATACTCAGCTGATATAAAATCAAGTGTGCACTGAATTCTGTCAAAATCTAAATGTAAAATACATAAGTAACAAAGATTTAGCGTATATTTCAACATCAAAAGATGATGCCTGAGATAAATCTATTACATGTGAGATCTCATCAAATAAAAGAAGAAAATGGAAATTTTGTAGACACTGGGAGTGACGCTGCATTCAATTTCAGGCTTGAATTGAAATAAACTTTGAAACCCCCTTTCAAATGAATCTAATTGAACCTTGCAACATGGTTGAATGATTCAGTTAGAGAAAGGACGTCAGTTTGTGGAGTACTTTTTCTGCTAATGCAACTAATGAAGTATTACTGTAGCACTTTAGCTATAATAAGTTATTGTAATCATGCACCTACCTTGTATCTTGGAGGGTTTGTAGTTGTTGTGAGAGGCGCTTCATCTCCGCCCTCTCGTCATCAGGTGTTCTGGGCAGCGCGTCATCAGCTCCACCATCATCTATCTCTGTCTCACAGGCGAGTGACAGGTCCTTCTATAGTCAATCAATCAATCAATGTATGATTAAATGAATCAAGAGAGAGAGAGCGAGAGAGAGAGATAGCGAGAGAGAGAGAGAGAAAGAGAGAGAGAAGAGAGAGAGGGAGAGAGAGAGAGTAAAATTAACATACCCAAATAACGCTATTGATTTATTAGCTTGTATTATAATGCCCTCAATGAAGATAATGAATGAAGCGAAATGAATGAGACTGAAGCTAATAACGAGAAAGAGACATTGATTTTGTCGGTACAGTTGGATGGAGCTGAGGCGTGGTCGTTGTCGCCAGGAGGATGTGGAGAGACTGGAAGCTTTTGGGATGTGGATATGAAGAGGATTACAGAATTTTTATTTGTTGAACATATATGGATGCTGAAAGCAAAGTGATAATTTAAATGATCCTGTGTGGTGAAGGTATGATGAAGGAGATGGTAGAAGGAAGGTTTTTTAACAGAAGGAAAAGATGAGAAAGAAACAGGAATGATGAATAGAAATGATGGATGATTTAAAAAAGGTGAAACATATGTTGCTCTGAAACGAAAAGCTGATGATGTGAGAGTTATGGACAACATGAAATCCTAGGACCTGCCGCCTGACAGAGCTTTTAGTTAGATAGATAGATCATACCCTAACTCCGCGACGACTCTCGCGCAGCGCAGTCAGTCGCTCGCTTGCACCGGCAGAGGCCGTGTCGAGATCCTTGATCTCTGCAAGAGTGATAGCGATCTTCTTCATCTGGTTCTCTATCAGCATCTGTATGCATCTAAATATACAACAAACAGAGTGCCACCATCGTCCATGACAGCATCGAGTGCTTGTGTTATGGCAATTATTTTCATTCACACATACATATGCAGATTTATATAAAAACTAAATGTATCGAAATAGAAATAAATGTAATGCAGGTGTAAATTTAGTTATGATGTTATGTGCTGAGATGATAAATAACTAACATAAATAATAACAAATTAATAACATAATTAAAAGCACTTGCACACTTTAATTAAAGAAATAAGCAGAAACACCAACTTAGTGAGTTTAGGGACGTCCATGAGACTAGCCTGAGTGGTGACGGAACCCCGAGCCCTCAAGACACACGGCGCAAATATCGTCGCAAGGTTCTCCATAGTCATCCGATTAGTTGAGTGCTGCTGTGCAACTCTGTAGTATAACAAATATAATAATAAAGGTTTAATGTCCGTTCCCTCAACCAAGGATGATGTCTGGGACGTCATAATATTCTAAATATATTACACATTAAAAAGAAAGCTATGTATGGCATATCTTAACAATGTCTGAAAGGCATTTAACTTTAACTTCTCTCTTTATCACACTTAGCAAATGCAGATGTAACCCAAATTGAAATAACTCTGTCGCAACAAAAAATAAAAGCATATAGACAACTCATATCTATTACACAATTCACTATTACACAACTTACAACTCTAACTCACAACTATCATGTGAGCGAAGGCATTAATTTCCAACACAAAGACAAATAAGCGCCAAAATAAACAACCATTCAGTATTTTATGAGTTACTCTTAATAATGTATGAAACACAACCCAGTTGAAGAAAACAGCATGGTAGAGTAGCGTAATAAATGCAGAACAGAATATATTACAATTGAACGTTAACATAGGCCTACCTATAATTGTTTGTTACCAACTTACTGAATAACTACACAAAAGTGTCAGCGTTAAATGAAATAGAAATAGAAACAAAATGTAACAAACTTGGCAAGATGAAAGACTAAACGTTCGAGTAGGTCATGGTTAGCTTTAGGTAGTTTATTAACAGTAGCGTACAAAGACCCCAATCTTTCTTTCTCGTCTTGGATATCTGAACAGAACAAAAAATCAAATACATAAGTAATACAGCTGCAATGTCAAATAACTAATTCAAACAAAATTATACAAATTCAATGTCTAATTAATACAACTATTATATATACACTACTATTCTATATAATATGGAATAGCCAGATAAATATGAAATGCTTAAAATGTCAGGAGACATTTGGAGTATTTGACATAACACCAAACATAATTATAATAATGAATCTACTCGTAATTTCTCTTCAGCAAGACCTAATGCCTAGCAGAACCAATAAATGAATGTTGGACCTGACAAAATTGCAATTAACAGTAAACAAAAAGGTTTTATTTAATCATAATCATTATAATTATAAGAATATGCCAAAATGAAACTACAAGTCATGTTTTACAAACAAAGTTAACTTTAATACTTTATAAATTCTTCAGTTGGGCCTTCCAACGTTTAATACTATATTTCATAATGCTCGTATGAGATATAGGAGTAGAATGAACACTTCTGGTAACTTGCTAGTGGCTTGAGCACACAGTATTATAGTGCTTGTGTAACATTTACTCTGTTTATTTTTATCCTAGCTTACATATTGTTTTTGTTTATCGAGCCTTGCATACTTTTTGTTTATCATGTTTTTTATTGCATATGTAGGCCTATGTTTGTCATCATTCTTATTTCTATATGGATCCTTTTGGTCAGCGTTAGCAATAATGAATAATAATCAAGTTTCCTTGTCTCAATTCTGGCAAAAAATAATAAAGGTGATAATTAATATGATCAGATTAGCAACACACAAACATAAGTACAAGTTCAGAGTGAACCACACAGCTAAAAAGTCACTTAATCATACTATGTTGGTTAGGAGTCTGAATATGGTTCCATAGGCGCACAATTCGAATCCTAGGACTCTCATCTGTGACTGACTGATGCAACCACTAGGCAGCGAAACTGACATTAAATTCGGATTTAGCCTTTTTGTGGACTAGAACCGAGTTTCAGGAAGAGCGTTATTTCATACCGGCTGTCCTAATAAACTCATCATAAAGTTTGAATGTCATCAGCGGCTCAGGCATTTCTCTGAAGAAAGCTTTCAGTACAGATGTCAGCACGTGTATGTGGTATTCAGCTAGGTCGGCCTTCTCTGCATCTTCACAGTTCATACACAAATTTAATAATTAATTTAAATTTTAGATTTTACTTATTATTATAGATGTAAAATGATGTAAACGATCAATACTCCATTTCCTTATGATACATAGAATTATTCAATGGCATTGGAGTTGATGGTAAGATGCCTGACATTGGTTCGAGAGGCAAAAAATTCAATTGATGATTGTATACCATATAGGCCTACAGCATTATAATATGCATGCGCATCATATCACATCGAATATAACTGCCATCATTACAAATATTTTCATTAAAGAATATTTATCAAATTTTGAAGTACACAATTATTTTAGTTTAGCGATTAAATCATTTAAATGAGTACATTAAACAGTCATAAGTACCTTTATTGATGATCTTTGACAGTTCTTTGACTTTGACAGCAAGCCCAGACTTACGATACAGGCCCTCAGTGTATAGACCAGTCATTTCAATAGCCGCCATTAATCGTTCTACGCTTAACGGAATCTGTAAAATATTAAAATATACAAATTTGAGATACATCATTCAAGATGATAATCATGAAAAATAACAATAAATAGTAACAATAAATGTCTGTATCATTAGCCAATTAAGTCAACCATCACAGATTGTAATATAAGAACAGAGAATTTATATTTAAAAAAAGTTAATTTGGCTATTAGTAAATGATATTGTGTGGACTGGTACGTGGCTACAGTAAAGTCGTGCCCGTAGCTGATGGTACCTTTCGATCGAAAATCAAACTTCAAGTTAAATCTTTAATGTGTTCAAGTAGCTGTGCAATTGATATAATAGTAAAATAGTTATCTAATATAACAGTACAGTATACTATATTCAATTTCAGACTCTATGGATATTTAAACCGCCATGTGTCAGAGTTCAAGCAGCGATCTGAACCAACGCAACGAACGTATTAAATAGCTCTATACAATAGACGTCAATAAGTCTTACCTGAGGTCCAGTTTTACAGGATGCAGTTATTTTAGACAGACACCTCTTGTGCACAGTTAACTTGCAAACTATGGACAATCCAAACACAAACTAATTAGTATGATTGAGACAAGACTTCAGAGAATTCTTTTCATAGAAAACTACAGTATACAAATACCAGAAAGCAAATGAGAGAGATTCTTAGCAAATTGACGAAGATAAAAGAAGAAATCAATTGAATAGAACATGGCAAAATTGGATAAAGAAAGCCAATACTCTCTTTAAACATGTGCTCGATCATGTGAAAAAAAAGTTAAATATAAAAGAACATTATGTTACCTTTGCACACGTGTCCTCTTTCTAACCCCCACAGCACACTCGAGCAGAACTCACAGTACGTTCTGATGTTAAACTGAACCTGAATGAACTTATGACCTAGCTGCTCCTGCAAATAATTCACACAACAACAATAATTAAAATAATCATTTAATAGTAATATCCTGGAATTTCAGAGTACAAGAGATTCATTGTAATGATTTTTTATCTATACTGTACTTCATTATTAACATAATAAAATCTATTTGCATCATTTTTAGCTCATGGTTGTTATCCACCCAGGGCATTTAACAAAGTTATATTAAAGTAATTAAACAATAATTGTGATGTCAGTCTAGACTCTAGCGAGAATTTGTAACATAATAGTGAATTATGTTCCCGATATACAAAAAAGAGGACACCAATATTCCATTGTATTTATAATTTTAACTACCGGTATGCTAAATATTTTAATTATCTTTGTAGAATTCAATCTATAAGGCCATGCACTAATTCAAGGAAGTGACTAATTATATATTCAATAAATGTTGTAGGTAAGCTGACAATAAACTATAACATGACATGTAATCTCAATTTTCAAGTTTAAAATTTCACTTATCTATAAGCCTTGGTTTCTATTTCTCTTAAATTTTTTATACCAAGTCAATGGGGCATTGGTCAAGTGCTTCAACTCGGTTCTAAAGGTGCATGGTTAAAATCCCAAGGGTCACCTGTTGCTGATATAACATTCACACAACAAAACAGACTTCAAATTCAGATAAAGCTAAAAGGCTAAAGCCAATTTTAACATCAGGTTCGCGGCCTTATGACTACATCAGTGATGGGCAAGCCCTGGAATTCAAACCTTAACATCTGGAATCCGAGTCAAACACTAAACCGATGTGCTACTGGCTCAGCCCCCATTAGTCAAATACTGAACCGATGTGCTACTGGCTCAGCCCCGTTATACCTCAGATAAGCTTTATACATACCTCAACTTGCTTCTTATTTTTAAGAGAACCAAATTTCTTCTTTGTCTTAATTTCCGGCAACTCCTTGTTTTCCTTCTTCTTGCTGAACTCGTCGATGAAGCCCCTGAAGGCGTTGATGCCTATCGTCATGGGGAACTCCTCATCGCTCTTACTGGCACGAGCGTCCAGAGCTTTCTCAAAGTTGTTCATCAGATCCCGGTACATGTGCTCCACCATATCCTCCTGAAACATTCACATACATATAGAAAACACATCTACTAAATAAATTATTATTATATGCAAAATGAAATACTTAGACAGGGTGCTCAGCAACCTGACCATTTCAAATTCCATGACTTTTCCATGACCTCCAAAAGTTTTCCATGACCAATTTTTACCAAAAATTATGCACGTCGACGGGTACGGCTTCGAATCGCGGGCTTACGGACAAAGATTTCAAACCGATACGTCAAATGACTAGGCATAATAAATGATGATACATATTCAATCTTGATAAATAACTCATGTTTTATTATTGTATTCTATTTTGTATCATTTCTTTTCAATTTTTAAGTTATTGGCGACGATAAAAAATTTAAATATCAAATATTTTCCATGACCAGACTTCAAATTTCATGACTTTTCCAGGTCTTGTCAAATTCTATGACTTTTCCAGGTTTTCCAGGTCTGCTGAACACCCTGTTAGACCTATATTTATTAGTACATCCGGGTTGTTTACAACTCTATGCTCAGAGATGATAATCATTTGCAGGTGTCTCTTTACTTGTAACAAATACAGGATAATAGTGCCCTCGCACAGAAGAATACAAACTAGCATTGAATACTAACTTTAAAACTAAATATGAGGTGTGCCAAACTTCGTTGCTATCAATAAAGTACAGTTAACATAATATAAATCGTAACAACCATACACACAAATCTACTCAAGTTAATTCATTTTCTTCATAAATTAATTATGAATTTGCGTTCAGACTGATACAGTGCAGAGCATACAACCAAACACAATATAAGCTAGTAGCGCACAACCAAACACAATTATGAGCTAATAGCGCATGCATTAATTGAATCATAAATTAATCTAAAAAAGTTATTATAAACTAGGTTTCTGACATTAATAATCAAACTGATGCCAGAAGCGTTTCTTTATTTCATTTGATTTCATTTACTAATTAATGTAGCTCTTGATTCATACTTGAGTTGATGCTGTTGAGATCTGGGTGAGAAGATTTGAGTGGAATTCACACAAAGAGTCTTTGAAGACCTTGTCAAACGTTGTGTCCTTTCTAGTACCATCGTTACTTAAACTAGCCAACTATAATCAATCAATCAATCAATTATTCAATCAAAATAACTTTTTTGTTGCGCATCACTAAAGTCATTGCGTAATGACTACAAAGTGTCAAACTGGCCAACTACAATCAATCAATCAATTGTCAATCAATCAATCAAAATAGCTTTTTTATTGAGCATCCACTAGAAAGTCATTGCGCAACAACTACAAAGTGTCAAACTGCATCAACCACACAAGTGGGTTATTAGTTTTATCTAGAATTGACAAATGATAGCCCACAATTTATTGCCTCTAGGCAGAACACTAAGAGACCGAATAATTAAATCTTGATAAAATAAAGACCTATCTAAAAGAATCAGATTACTAGCCTTTGTAGATATGAAATGCTCCAGCTGACGCAGCTCATACACATTAGCGACCACAATGGTTGTCGGATACTGCCACGCTGAGGTACTCGACAGATTCCAGTTACTAGTGGACTGGTCGCTAGAGGAGCCACCTAGAGATAACTGACTCTTACTGTCACTCAACTGCTCCGTACTACTATACTTCACTGCCTTCTTTGGCTCTTTAGTTTTCACGTGATCCCTCAGAACATTTTGCCTCAGTTCTTCAGTCGATTGGGACTCGGAGACCGTTGAGAGTTGTTCGCTAGAACCGGAGAGCTGTTGGTTGTGAGGTTTCTGTTTTGCGTTCTTTTTATTCTTAGGTTTCACGGGCGGTGGAACGAGCTGAGTGGATTCAGCGGTAGGGCTAGAAGCTGTGCAAATAAGTTACAACATATTCTTATATAAACTTTATTGTTTTAATTGTGCTTTAATATATTACTTGCATATTGATGACCTTTTAGTGTGTTAGTACTGTTAGGTCTCTATGTGTATTCTTTCATTAATGCACTACATATTACTTGTGAGGAGCTTATCTTGTGTATGTAATCATCACGTAAAGTCATATTTACCAATCACCCAGTATAGAGATACCTTGGCAATGATATATACTATTGAACATTAAACACACATGACACAATCAACCAAAAACTGCATATTCATTAAGAGGTGACCAACAAAGATGTTGCAGTGAAAAGCAGAGTGGTCTGTTGACGTCTTCTAGTCATGATTTCTGTATTGTAGACCAATAGGTCGCTCAAATACCAGTCTTGCAGAGATCAGTGCTCCAAGGCACTAATGTCATGCCACCAGGACGCTTCCCGTCACACCTGGATACGCCAACAGGTTCCTTCACTAATGGGATCCTGGCACAGGAAAGTGCTCGCCAAATTGTGTCGTTCAAATTGTGATGGCGACTTGTTCTACCTGAACTATTGTTATTCCACAACATCAGTATCAGTAATATCTTTTCCCGATTTTCCGCTTTATAATTAATTTGCCCTTCTTTTCACGAGACAGATTTTAAAAGTGCATTAATGTTGTTCCAAATATGTGGAAGATGACGAAATATTAAATAAATAAATAAAAATAATATGAAAATAATATAACCATAAACAACTCAGGTTAATTAAATATCATCCAACTTGTCATTAAAATATGAAACAACTGAATAAATATTAAAGCAAATCAAATTATATTTTCACTGTATTCACCGATATTAGTGTTGATGATATTTTTGAAATGTTTCTTTGCGTTTTTCTTGGCACGAGAGAACGGACTCATAGGAGCTCCCTGAGAATCTAAGGACACATCGTCTCTGTACTGCTGATGTTGCCACGGCTGCTGTGAAAAATCTCTGTGAGCTTCGTTAGTATCGTCTAAAGTTATCTGCCGCACCTCTACACCATCGTCCTGTAGCAAACCAGCAAATTGTTTACAAAATCCTTGTGTATAATCATTCAGTATTCAGTTTATTATTTAAATTCAAAGTCAGTTTTTAAGATCTAAATTTTTTAGATCTAAATAATGATACATTTATAAACTAGCTGTTTAGTTACAGAGTTTAAAATATAGCATAGTGTAAATGTTATATAGTATCATCATTGGAATAGCCCTAGATAAGAGTCCATGATAATATTCTATGTTAGATGAGACCATGTGCACGGTAAATATACCGGTAAGGCTGTTCCTACATAATCATAAAGAGATGTCGCCAAGTGATATCGACAACGTCACAACCTGTCAATCAGTGATTGCGATCTACAACATAAATTATAATGCAATTTTGCATTTTCAAGCCAGAAAATTTACTGACTGATTGGCTCCTAAGAGATTAGAACAACACCACGGGTATTGTTCAACATTGATAAGGGCAATATGTTATCAATGATGCTACAACCGGTAAACTTTTGTCATGAGTATTACAAAAATGTAAAAATTGTAATTGTTATTATTTACCTGTTGTTGTTGCCCACCCGAGGATCAGCCGTGGTGCTGACCCCTCTATCTTCGTCCTTGGGAGCGCTCCTCCAGG
>JAQFZF010001730.1:0-13512 GCA_034695365.1 Enchytraeus norvegicus | reverse complement strand
GTGGAAGGGAGAGAAGGGGGGGGGAGTGGGTGGGGGGGGGGGGGGTTGGGGTGGATGGATGGACGGGGGGGGGGGGTGGGGAAGAGGGGTTGTTTTCGGGGGCCCAACTTTGCTTTCATATAGTTTTTCGATAACGCAACTACTTGTTACACTTCAACTAAACCTGTTACACTTCAAACCTGTGGAAATGGCACGTTTTCGACACGTTTTGTGCCTTGACACCATGGTAGCGGTCACAAAGGGGAACGGCAGCCCCCCCTACTGGGTGTCTCATGCCATGCCCACACCGACACAATAGTGAAGGAATGGAGTGGATAGGTGCAAAACTTCGAAATGCATCCCGGTCAAACAGACAGACACATATACACACAGAATCTCTTCTTTATTTATATAGATAAATCGAAGTGATGAATTTAACAAGGGTTTAGATATAATGAATTTGTAGAGAACGGATAGCATCATTACTACTTGTAGTACAGATTTGCAAACATAAAAATGTTATGAAATATATGGAGTGTTATGAAAGGTATTTAGTTGTTTTGTCAATTGAAAAAATGTAAGAAATAAAAAACTATACCAAGCCATAGCCAACCCCAACCATGACCATAATTCGAGAAATATGAAAAATAGTGAAATATAGAGACAACTTGTGCCAAAAAATTTGACGCAAGCAGGAGTCGAACCTGTTACAATAGAATTATGAGCCTAACCCTGTACCACTGTGCCACGGCACCGATGTTGCTGAACGGTGCTCACCGACTGTTTATAAACAAATCTTGAAAAGTTATCAGTTACGTAAGACAAATCCTCACCTCCTATTGGTTAAATTTTCAATATTTGGAAATCTGTACTACAAGTAGTATATAAACGAACTGGTAGTGATAATTACGAGATAGGACATGCAGGAGATGGGTGGAGAGATGGAGTTGAGGACGTTACGATAGGAGACCACTGCCAGGAACATGGCGAGTGGAAAGATGAGTCGAGGTGGAGTGAGGTCGTAGTCCATCAGAAACGTGGCTATCGACGCCAGGCATAGTGAAAACTGCACACACAGTCACACACACATATACGCATACATGCATGGGCCTACACAAATACACGGATATATACAAACACATACATAGCTTTAATACAGATATACCCGTACACACATGCACACAGAGTGTGAAATACCTGGGGGTGGAGGAGGGGTCGGATCCCCTTGTGAAAGTCCGACCCCCCATTTTAGCATTGGAGGATTCAGCTCGTACCATTTTCCTGTACGCATTGTTCAAGAAAATAAATGCAGACTCTCTTTTGAAAATGTACACCATATGCATGCGCATTGCGCATAGTCATTATGCACACAATAAGAATTTGACGTCCGACTCTTCGTCCCAAGGCGATAGCCGTAAACCTCTCGAGCGGAATATTCCATACACCGTGGGCCATAAATATTGACATTATTTTGAATGCTTATAACTAGGGGGGTTAAAAGTCCATAAAGTCAAAATGGAATCAGTTAATAACGATAATCTGAAACGTGCAGAACTGCATTCCAAAATGATCTACCTCCCCCTGTAAGAAGTTGTAAAGTAAGAATGCGGTCAAAATTTGTCGTTAGGTCAATAAAGACAAAATTTGTTGTTTTAGGTCAAAATTGTCAAAATATAGTAAAATTTTCGCTTGAAGCCACTGACTTTGACTTAAATGATCCAAATTGATGAATTTTAAGGCGTGTTATTCTCCAATTTTCCCGTGTTGGGTCCGGGATATTTGAGAATAGTCCAACCGATAACTGCACGTGTTTCGTAAGAGCCGACTAACGCAGATGCTGATGAAGGCAATGGAAAACAACCTCAGAAACTTATGGTTTCCTTGAACAAAGGCATCATTTTAGGTGTGGAAAAGCAAAGCCTTTGTGATGAGACAACTCATTAGTTAGGTCAATGGCGTGTTAATTAAAGAGCGAGATAGCTGATTGTGTGTATGAATATTTGCCTTTTACCTGCACGTGGCAGAGCACTGGATAGAGAATATAGGTAATAAAGAATTGAGTGTGCTCTGTTGTATGGTAAAAGATCTTGATCATTCCAGCTCTCTGTAAACACTATACAGATTATTGGCTTATCTGGAACCATTTTTAGCTTTTTATTAAGAAGATTTGATTTCTATAGGTTATTTTCGAAAATATTGAGAACATTTAATTGATGCTATCAATTATGGCTTCGTAGGTCAGCATGGGTCTTCTTTAGTCAATTTTGAAACAGCTCTAAATATTTCAAGATTAATTTACTGATTAATCTAGGCTATCCGTTGACTAACAGCACAAGGTAATTAAAATGGTAGTCAGTACATGAATTAAATAATCAATTTATCGGGGAAAAAATTGAGAGCTGTTTCAAAATTATAAAAGTAGCAGCAGTAGCCCAATGCTGACTAGAAAATCCTCACTTGACGGTCAATTCGAGAGTCATTTTGTGTAGAAATTAACACCGCGACAAATGAAGCCAGGGATAATTAATTATATTATTGATTTGCAAATGTTTCTGTTCTAAATAATTTACATAATCGATAAGAAACTGTTAAATTTTATTGTTCCCTGGACAAAAGTCGCGAGGTTTCAATATTTTCCGGTAAAATACTCGTCATACAAGCAAAAGTTGTAGTCCTAATTGCTGTATTCGATTTTTTAAATATAATTTGTTAAGAAATATTAGATTTTTGGCGGCCCTTCATCCGAATTAAAGACATTATGCTGCCCGCGACTCATAACGTTACACTGGCAAGGTCTGTAATGTCTCTCCGTCAGGCACCCTTTCATGTACAACTATTTAAAGTTACATGTAGGTTGTCGCGGTATAGATTAAAACTACAATCTCAAACTGCAGGACATCACCACGTGTCTTTCTCTTCATATATCAGCACTCGCTGATTTGGGGGCTGGGAGCGCCACTCCCCCACCCCCACCCCCACCCCTCTTCAGTGACGTCTAACTCCCACCACCAGTTGTAGTCGGAGATTCTGAGGGGGGGGGGCGTGGTTTGGTTCAAACCCTCCCCCAAGAATTCCTGAAAATGGGGGGAGTTTTAAACCCCCCCAGTTTTTCCCAGGAGATCAATCCCCCCCCAATGACAGACGCCACTGTCCCTCTCGACCTGTGGGGGGGGGGCTGGTGGAACACGACCCCAACGATTTGAACATTGTACATTGTGACTCCATCGAATACCAATCTTTGAACTCTTGATCCCTTGGATTACCCACGATTTAGCTTGGCCTCAATCGAAACAAAATTCATATGAAGCAATTGACCCCCCCCCCCTTGATAAATTCCTATATCCGCCATTGTATCTCTGTCAAGGGTATGAGATATCAGATTCTGTTGAATGTCTGGCAGATATTATCTGTTTTTGTCTTAGCATCTAGGTTAGGCAATCTGGCATTATCCACAATGGTTCAGAGTCCATTTCTTCATTCAGCCATGATATCGGTGAAAAGAGACTCGGGTGAATAGCCTAAGCGAATTCACGCCTGCCCGAAAAGCAAGAGGTGTCTGGTTCGATCCCAGCCGGGTCCATTTCTGATTGTATGTACTTATGTCAGCACAAAACAAAACAGTATATTAGTTCTGAAGCTTTTCCTTACACGCGATTTTAAAAGACTAAAGCCAAATTTAACGTCTGGTTCGCGGCCCGAGGGCTGCATCAGTGACGGGAGAGCCCTGGGATTCGAACCGCAGACCTATTGATTCGCAGTTCAGTCGCTTAACCTTTGAGCAACCGGTTCTTGCATTTTAAATCTTAAACATTATTTAAATGTCTGAACATAATACAGTCCAATATAACGTGACAAACAACAATTCTAATATTTAAATATTTACCGTTGTTATTAATGTCGATCAGTAAACGAAAGCTATAAGCCAAGTAAAATGTGTGTTTCCGTATCGAAGGATACTGTCAGAGACTGACCCGGCTGGGACTCGAACCCGTGACATCCTGCTTATCAGACAAGTGTTCTACCGGCTAGGCTATCCAACCAAGACAAATAGTGGTTTAGTCCCAGCTGGGTCCGTCTCTAATTGAGCATTCTTGTGATAAGGAATAAAGAGTTTAACTTGTCATGATGTGAATTCGATTCTTTTCAATGAAGATCTTTTGTTCCTTAAAAACCAATATCTCTTATCACGTACCACCCCCTCCCCTCCCCTCCTATCTGTTACTGTGTACACCATATGTATGCTAATGGACTTGCACTGTTTCGGATCTCGCTTTCTCTTCAATCTATGTATTTGCAAGTGTGTTCAGGTGGTATGGAACCGCTTGCACAGTCTGCTTGAGACGTCCCTGACAGCGCCTTCGGGTGTGGAATCGAACGTTAAATTCTCAATGTATTGTATTGTATAGCAATGTATTGCATGTGTTTTTTATAATATACATCATATGTGTGTACAACGTATGTTATATGTGTGTACAAAGTGTTGTATGTTAATTTGCTTGTAAAGTGCGTATACAAAACAATTATCCTATGCTTCACTTAAAAAACTTCTTCTGATTTATTTTTTATTGAACTCTTAGTTCCGATTGTAAAGCGTAGTCGGTAACACGTTTATTCGAAAAGCAGGCTGTCACGGATTCGAATCCCAGCCGGATCCGTCCCTGACATCGCCTTCGGGTGAGGAACCGGACGTTTAATCGTCATTGATTGATTGATAGTAGCCTATCCTTCGATACGGAAACTTACGTTACATTTATCTTCACAGCTTTCACGTGCAAGCGTTTGTGTGCTAAGCCTAATTCGGTTGCACGATAAATAATTATTTACAATAAAACCGAAACCAATTTTATTTATTCAATTTTCGCTTAGGCTTACTTAGCTTCACTGAAGCCAGATTTACAATGAAAATTGAATCATAAATTAGAAGATATAACCACTATGTCAATGTTGAATGTGACGTTACTTTTTGTTGTTTACATGATAAAAAATTGACTTCTAAAACTGACGTCGATGTTAGGTCCAGCAATTGAGTTATACAAAAGCTGACTTGTGCTTTTACGGGTAAATTTACATTTACATTAGTAATCCAGTAATTGAGAGAATACAGTCATATACGTTTCGATTGCAAAGTAGACTGAAATATCAGCTGTGTCTCTCTGGAAGAGTACAGAGGACACAGGCAGGAATGTCGTTACATAAACTTTGGCTTTGACGCACGAACCCAATTGTGAAACTTTTGACTCTGGTGCGGGGGGGGGCGGTATATGAATAAAGCAAATTGATAAATATTGAGAAACATTCGGTGGCAGCGTGGGAAGCTCGCATTGGATTCGGGGGGGGGGGGGGGGTTAAAGCCAAGGTGCAAAAGTCTATAATTGATTATTAACTAATATTGGTCAGACAAATTGGACTATCTTACCTGAGGTATTGCAAAGTGTACTACGTAAATGTCAAAGTCCAAGATTCGGCGGTCTTTATTTATTTTATGCTCTAAGTTAGTCCAATAAGAATTTCATAGGTTCTTTATTGTTCGATAGAAATGACTCCAAACAAAATACACTGTGGTTCATATAAGTGAGCACACTTTAACTCTTGCAATAAAATCGTTACTAATTTTCATTTAACAAATTTTCTTGACATTTTTGTAAAACTTGAATGTACAAGAAAACAACAAATTCTCTCAACAATAATCAAATATTGTTCGGATATTTAAATAAAGTTATTGTTATGGGAGCATGAGTAGGACAACTGTCAATACAGGAATCATAATGTATCCAAATTTAGAGTAATGACACCTTGACATGTTATGCTATCTAATACAATTATACAATACAATACAATACAATGAGGATTTAGCATCCGGTTCCTCACTCGATGTCAGGGATGTCTCAAGCAGACCATGCACCTGCAAGGAGTTCTATACCACCAGAACACACTTGTAAATGCATGAACGGGTGAGAAAGGGAGATCCGATACAGTGCAAGTCCATTAGCCAGGGCAAGAGAATCTAATTACAAAGATCTATGGAGGAAACAAATGGGTTTCCAGCTTACCCAGGAAGGTTGTTATACATGTAAATGATCTAAGATCTTGTGGGAGAGAATTCCATAGTGTTGGAGCTGTAACACTAAACGATCAACAATATAACATTTTGTGACTTTAGATGTGCCAACTAGTTTTGACACCTAGTTGTGACACCAAATTACGACACTGTACAACGCTGTCTGTATAACATCATGTTAAGAAAAGTCTTGCTGAATCCTTTGTTCCTTGTAAAGTTGTAAAGCAAGTTTCTTTCCGTTTCGAAAGATACTTTCCGAGACGAACCCGGCTGCGACTCGAAACCGTGGCATACTGCTTATCGAGGAAGAGTGTTACCGACTACGAAACCAGGTTGTTATATTCCAATAATAATAACTTTATTGTTTTTAAATATAATAATATATTCAGAATAATTAAGAACCACATTTTTAGCTTTTGAGAGAAATGTTGGACCTCTTTCAACTCTAAATTCAAAAGCACCCGTAAACAGACTCCGAGTTGATTATAATTGAAGTGTTCTCACTTGTTATAATAATAAAAACGCTGCGAATAAAAATTAAGGATTGTAACCTTTTCACTTCCTCGTCTTAAATAGTATCAGTTCCATTTCGTGGTCCTTACTCTTCGTCTCTAATTAGTCAAGTACTGTAGGTAGGCGATCTTCCTCTTTTGCTGCACCGACCATATGAAACTTCATAAGTTACATCATTAATTTGTCTATTTTTTAGCCCTTTTCTGTTATCCACTGATGTAACCTCACAGAGCCTCGGCTCTTTTGTGTTGCCTCTTTTGCTTTATTGTACTATCACTGTACTTATATGTTTTATGAACTATGTTTGAGTTATGTTGCAATAAACAAATGTAAAAAAAGTGCGTTAACTAGGCTAAAACTGCGATACTTTACTATGGTGTACTGTGTGGTGTTCAACACTATTTCTGTAATTGTTTCTTCCTAAGATCTGTTGATCAGTTTCTCTTACCCTGGATAATGGACTTGTTCTGTTTCGGATCTCGCTTTCTCTTCGGTCTGTGCTTTGGCATATGTATTATGGCGGTATTGCTTGCAGATGCATAGTGATAGTGTGCTTGTCAATGAGACGTGCCTGACATCGCCTTTGGATGAGGAACCAGACTTTGAATTCTCATTGTATTGTATTTTTCAGAAACTGGTTGCAGTTTCTGAACGCATGAAATATAAAATTGCCCTACTGACCTTAAAAGTTCCCCATTTTAGAAAACCATCTTATCTTGCCGATCTTGTGTCCTTCAATCGACCGTCTCGCACTCTTCGATCTACTGATTCTATGCTCCTTCCGGTTTCCAAAATTCAAAGTACTGTAGGTAGCACCGACCATATGGAACTCCTTGCCACTTCATCTTCGTTCTTGTTTGAGCATTACTTCTTTCTGTAGCAAGCTTAAAACTCACTTTTTCCCGCCTTTGACATTTTATTATATTATTATCGGTTTTATGGATTAATGGACCTGCACCGTGTTTGACCAGTGTTGTCTGCTGTTCTTTTTCAGTACTTGTGATTTGCTAACTGCGTTTGAGTGAACCGGTTAGTAGTGCTAACAAGTGTCGTTGGAGACGTCCCTGATATCATCGTCAGATTATGAAACGGACGTTAACCCTGTATTGATTGATTGATTGATGGATTGATTTTATTGCATTTTATTGTTTTGTATTGAATTGTATTTCATTGTATGGTTTACTGACATCGACTGACATCGCCTTCAGATGAGACAAAGGACGCTAAATCTTAATTTTGTTTCTTTGAGGACCCATCAAATTTCCTTCCTCAATCTCCATTCCACTTTTCATCTGATCAGTCATTTCATATATTTAATCTACTCTCCATTAATGAGCCAGGTTTACTCTCCGTTGTAAATCAGTCAACCGTGTAAATGTATCAAACGCTTTACGCCTCATTGCTACGAAGAGCAGTCGGTGCACAATAAAAGGTAAAAGGTGAATTTCACGTAAGTTTCGTACCCTAACGGCTGCATCAGTGACAGGTGATCCCAGATCTCGATATATATCGAGATCTGACGACTCCAAAGGCAAATCAAATACGGAACGAGTCCAGGCGCTCTCGTCATATGACGAGAATAATTATCCAAATGACTAAATTATTCAGATATTCACTAACATCGTATCCGGGTGAAGTCACCGACGTTAAATCCTCATTTTCTTTCACAGAGCCTCCATCAATGTATCCACTCATTTCCTACGTCCAGTCTGCAATCCATCAATTATTGTGGTTGTGGCGCAGCGGTTGAGCGTTGCGATTGCGGATAACTTGGATAAGTAATCGATGTTTGAATTTCGGGCTCGCCTATCGATGATAATTATGACCTAGCTTTGATTGCTAAAAAAACGTCAAACCCCAATTAGTTACTACTTTTGAAGAAACTATATCAATGCTCAATAATCATGTCGCTACGTCTCTGATACCGTAAGAAATATGATATGTAAAAGTAAAACCCTGCAATACGTCAGGAGACAAAAGGACACTCTTTGTTTAATTTAGCGACCGAAGATAGAAAAAAAGAGTCCGAGTAGGACCTCTGTTTATTATACTTGTAACTGTTTATCAAACTCAAGCCAATATAATCCTAGAAAGATATTATTTAACTGAAATTTTGTATTGCTTTTCCTGATATCCATTTTTAACTCCGAATTAGTCTGTATTTACCAGTGATGGGCACTTAACTAAAAAAAGTAATTTAACTAACCTATTTTTTTAACTAAAAAAAGTAGTTTAACTACTTTTTTAACTAAACTAAAAAAAAGTAGTTAAACTATTGCTCTAACTAAAAACAGTAGTTGAACTAAATAGTTAACTACCTTTAGTTAACTATTGCCCATCACTGGTATTTACATTATGTCTAAGAAACCGGGCCCCTACAATAATGTGCATAATTTGAGAACGGAATTATCAATAAACGATTTCGAATAAAGAACTGCTAATAAGAACCTTGCTCGTAGCATTGCACCCTAGACTGAACTAATTCAACGGTAATCATGCAGGTTTCTTCATAAAATAATTTTTTTATGAGTTAGCGGACAACATTTGAAAATCGAACTCGTAGATGAGAGGGTGAACGCCTTTATCTATAGATTTAATTGCTCATATACCAATAGAATCACCGTGTTTAGTTAAAATAATGGGAAAATAGTGCTATTGCCATGTATTTCGATGCTAAAGTTGTTGTTGGAGTGTGAGAATATCCAAGCATTCTCGGTACCATGGTATCGCGCATGCGCAGTACGAAGGTTTTTTGTTTATTGAGATGGCTTATTCAGTCGCCGTTAGGAACCCCACTAGGTCAGCAATTTGACATATTTTCAAAAATGTTGGTTTATGTATCTTGAAGAATGGCGGATCTGGAGAGTTATTCGAGAGGGGGTGCGCGACGGAGTGACCAACCTGGAGAATCAGTGTCTATAATCTATTTCTTTAAAATGATGCCCCGTTGAAGCCGATTCCTGTAAAATTTACCAATAATATGGAACAATCAGTCTATACAACATCACCAAATTTCGAAAGTACATAATATTTGTATTCAAAACATAAAAGTTATTGAGTCAGACTGAGTGTGATAGGGGTAGACAAACATTGATATCAATAACATTTGTGTTTTGTAAGATATGCTTTCGACATTTGGTGATGTTGAATAGAACTGAATTTTCCACAGTATTGACAAATTTCACATGAATCAGATTTAAAAGAAGGCTCATTTCAAAGAACCAGAAGAAAGATCAAGATTTCCCATGTTGGCCACTCCGTCGCGCACCCCCTGCGTGCGGAAAACTTTCCAGATTCGCATTATTAAGATATATTGACCAAAGTTTGTGGAAATATGTCAAATTGGCAGACCTAGTTGGGTTCCAAACGGCGAATTAATAGGTAATTCTGTTCTCAAGTATTCATATTGTTGTAGGGGTCGGTTTTCTTGGACGGGCTGTCTTTCTTTAGAACTACATTAAGATGTAGGTTTTTAAATGATTAGTTCTCTTCCTTGGTGAATGTTGATATTTGTATTTTGTTTCTGTATTATAGACTGTTTGATGTGTGACAACTAACAACTGATTGATTAATAATTATATAATAGAAAGCCGGTATTGGTTGGCAACCTGCCATATTCATTACTGATCGTCGCGGAGCTGATCCCGCCCTGAGCGATTCCTGCCCACAGGTGACAAAGTATTTAATCAAACGTTGACGTCGTTATCCCCACTCTATACAAACCAATTGGATCATATTCGCCAGACCAACGCAATCTTCTGTAGCAGTCACCCACTACCCACTAGTTGCTACCAATTAGCCAACCCACGAAGGGATTTATGACTTGGCTTGCACAGCAATCCTGTACTACATTCTCGTTTAATGTGAAAGTAACACGAGGACTTTTCTCTCAGTGGTCGATGATTATAGCGCAAGAGAGCCTGTGTAGCTGTTTAATTAAATCCCGCCGACCTCTCGGTCACGACAGTCAGCTATGAGTGATTGATTGATTGATGGATGATTGGATGGCCACTGAATACTGAAAAATATCAATTTTTTGAGAATTAAAAAATAGCCAGGAAGAGAGAAATAGATGGAATCAATTTTAAATGGCGGGCATTTGTATATAAATGAATTACCAAAGGCTAAAGCCTATTTCAGTGTCAGTTTCGCGTCCTAACGGTTATATCATTGACGTACGAGCCCTGGGATTCGGACTGTAACAGTAGAAAATGAATGGATGATGCAGAGCGCAAAAGACTGGGTAAACTTACTATCGGTTTCTTATCAAAGAATGTTTGCCCGTGTTGGATCCGTGACGCAAAAGGATAGACCAACCGAAAGCTGCACGTGTTTCGTAGAAGCCAACAAACGCAGTCACTGAGGAATGTATTGGAAAACCATCTCAGAAGTCAGAAGCCATGATATTCCTTGAACTATTGTGTGGTGAAGTCAAAGCCTTGTGAAGAGATCGACTGGTTGGATTGATCAATGTTGTGTTCATTAATGAGCGAGCATGCAGATTGGGTGTGAATTAGTGTGTTAAATTCTTAATTTAGTACCATGATGTTTAGGGCAGTCAGCTAGACAGCATGCTTACATCCTCCGCTCACTGGCCTTTTGATGTTTAATGTGCTCTGTCTGTTTGTATGCTTTTCATTTATATATGCTTTTGTCTGTGTATGCGTATATCTGTTCCAATAAGAAAAGTTCCCTTCTTTCTGCCTGTCTGTCTGTCTGTCTGTCTCTCTCTCTCTTTCTCTCGCTCTCTCTCTATCTCTCTCTCTCTCTGGCTCTCTCTCTCTCTTCCCCCCCCTCTCACTCTCTCTCTCTCTCTCTCTCTCTCTCTCTCTCTCTGTGCGTCTCCCTCTCTGCTACTGTTATCACTGCTGATTGTGGTTCAAGGACATGATGATGATGATGACGATGATTAGGTAAATGAAGTGAGAGGATTCGGTTGAACTGAATTACTCCTGGACGACATCAGTCCTATCAAATTTCTCCTTCTGCTCTGTACGAAATGCTTGTCATTGGTTCTATGCGTGCATACGACTCTCTCTTAGTGCACTGCATAACAGCAGGTCCATGGCATACAACTGGCATGACCCAACTACTCTGTTCTAAATTAACTGCAGTATCTTCTTTAGTCGGCTCTTACCAAACACATGTTGTTGTCGGTCTACTATTAAATTTCCCGGATCCAACACTGGCATCTTGTATGGAGATGATCATGCATCTCTTTCGGATTGTATGATCATTGTAATTCCTAACATCTCCCTCAGGTGAGGAAACGGGCATTAAATCTCCGCTAAATTGTATTGCATTGTATTTTATGGTTTAACAAAGGGCGCTGTTGGATAAATCAAGTTTCATACGGTTAGAAAACTGACGAGGCGTCACTAATACATTCATTCGGCCGAGAAACAGACGTTAAATTTGATTCAATCCATTATACCGGTCCTGTGTATAGTTCCGAGATGTTGCTCTCTGATCGGCTCATCTCAGATTTGAACCCGCGATGTCTTGTTTTTAACCTCAAGTTTTGTAAATAGAACCTCCATGCCGTTAATAACGCGTTAACCCCCTGAGCTGATTGTTACATCTGTACAATTATACATCTGTACAATTACACATCTGTACAATTGTACATGTACAATGTACAATTGTACATGTATACATGTATGTCATGTGAATTAGATTTGATGTCAGGTTTATTATATCGACGCTCTATGTATGATATGGGCTGTTTGATACAGCGACGGTTCGTTGCGCAATCCCATTACAGGTTCCACATGATGCACGGGACGCATATTATTGTCAGTGGCGGATCTATGAATTCTTGATGGGGGGGGGGGGGCAGGTTAAATCGAGGCTAATCCAGAAGGGCCATGGGTCTAAAATTGGGATTGTAATAGGTCAGAGTATAATAATTTCAAATCGAGGGGGTCATGTTTAGATAGAGGTTCCTCCCATTCTGCCCTCATAATTCCTCACATAGATGTTAAAATATCAGTGCTTCACTAATATAATGATAGCCTAGCCTTTGGGTAGGCTTAAAATAATCTTTATTTTAAACAAGCTCGATGTCCAAAAAGGTTATTTACTATTTTTTGTAAATATGAAATCAGATTTTTGGAATCAGTTGTCAGCTAGTAAAATGTAACATAACATCTAGTGGGTCAGGAAGCATCATATGCTTGTTTAATATCCATAAAATGAACAAAGGAGAGCCAAGTAGCCATGGAGCAAAGCGCCACAACCGATGTGGCAGCCAGGGCCTCCGCCAGACTGGAATTTGAGTGACCAATTGGTCCATTATACAGAAATCATAGCCACATAGCCTCAACTCTCCACTGCCGTATCCGCTTCATTAGCCTCTTACGAATACGCGCATTTGTTGGTGGGATCAATTCTCAATTTTCCCGAACCCACTCGGGTAAATTGATTTAAGATACGTATTTAATCTGGCTGCTAAATTTGAACGAAATTGTTGAATTCTATTTGCTTGCGTATGAAAAAACATTGTAAAAATTTTAAGCTAAGTTTAATGTCTATGGTCTACATGGATTTCCATATCACTAGGGTATACTATAGGAGAGTCGGGTCCGGATGGGACTCCAACATGTGTCCTTAGGCTAATCCACGCCAACTGGATCTAGGCGTGGATTAATTTTGGGAGAGGGGGATGTTCCCATATACAGGCGTAGTTACATATGTTGTCGGTGGTGCTCGGACACCACCACTTTTTGAGGGTAATGTATGGTAAGATCACTTTCTTAAGATCTGGGACGTTTTGTGTAGGGGGTCACTGTCCCTCTCTAAGCATAGTTCATATTAGGCGATTAATTGGGCGCTACCACATTTTAATTTCCATCTACGCCCCTGCATGATGGCCCCCTCGACCTCAGGGAGTGCATGATCCTCTCGATTTGAAAACTAGTGCAAGTTGGCCCGTTCAAATACCAATTTTGGATACTCTCCCC
>JAQFZF010001729.1:0-13519 GCA_034695365.1 Enchytraeus norvegicus | reverse complement strand
TTTTGCTACTGTTCTCATTTCTGCAGGATAAACATTTTTATCTATCCAGTCATCTCGGAGTTCACTTGCAACGATTTGCTGGCGGCATCGCGACTCATCGTTTCAATACCTCTCTCAGGTTGACGACAAAGAGCCAGCATACGACCAAACACATATACTCCATTTGGCAACTTTGACTAGCAAACATATTCATTTACTTCTATGTAAGTTTCACCAAACGGATTTTTCTTGATGTCACTGCTTCTAAGTTTTGATATATTATCTGTTGATGTAGTCTTAGATGCCATGACCACAAAGTGTTTCATTTTATTATATTAAACTATTCTCAATTGAAAATTAATCTGAAAGAGTGAAAATACATTGCAATTTGAAGCTTGCAGTATATTGTTGTACATTAATGTCGTAAATGGACAATTAAGGTCATTATAATTAATATGACGAACCAAACACTGTTTCATTGCTATCATAAATGTCAATCGAGGCCAGAATAATACACACAAATAAGTATTTACAAACATAGGCTACACTACAGCGGCGCACAATATGATTTCATACCGAAAAAGGCACATTTTGGGCCCCATTTTTACAAATGGCGCCTGCTCCAACCGAGAAATCCATTTTTGTTCCAAAACCCAACCGAAATCTTGACTAGCAACGTATTTGGCCTCAGGAAATACCATGCGTTTGTGTTCGACCCCCATTGTTACAACCCTACTTTCAGGTTTATTTTAGGCGATTTAAATTATATCATTCAAATCTTTGATCAAAGTAACTTGCGACTAATCTTACTTAAGTTTTAACTTGATTAATATTTACCATAGCTGCAGGCCACTTCAGCTAAAAAATTATGAATATGTCACCAATATATATATATACATACCTCTGACAACGCTATTTAAGTCTAGCGTCCTTTTTTCTTTGGTGAATTATGAGAGGCCTGTAAGTTATGTTCTACGGTTCTAGACCAGCGAATGTAAACCCCGTTTTCAGCTATCGAACGCAATTTTCAGTTAGTTAAGGGGCGCGGATTAATGATAAGGGCTCTTGTGGAAAATAGACTGATATATTAATTGAATACTTATTTGTGTATACATGTGGCCATTTGGTTCCAGGAAATAAGTTAAGTAGTGTATTGAATTCCTGTCTTTAGCGTAAAAAGGTTACATTGTTTTTGAAAAACTGCTCCACTTTTTTTGTGAGGCGCCCCTCTTGGCCTGGCGCCCGGAGGCGACTGCCTCCACTGCCTCCCGAAGTTCCACCACTGATCAGATAATCTATTATGAATTTCACAGACGAATCTCATTTTTTAACTTAGGCTTCCGTACGAAAGATTATTGAAAAGTCATACAAACATAGGGACTACTGATATAAATAAATATTAATAAAAATTATAATAAAAGTTAAACGTTATTGTTGCTAGCCAAGAATGCTAGCCGTGGTGCTGCCACCCTCTATCCTCTCATTGAGAGGGGTGCAGGACTCACCCATAGGTCTCCGGCAGCAATGCTGGCTGGCTCCATGGCGTTAGCTCCATAATTGTGGGTTTGGAGTGTTGAGCACGATATTAGACACCAATTCACCTGTGGCGAACCCGACTTGGAATACCCTCCCAATAAGAGATTAGGCTGTTAATGCACTACCCATCATACAGCGATGTCGAACACCTCCCCAATATGAAATTCAGAAATCTCCACACAAACAGTCTCTACTACCGCCACCTGGTTTCCATAAAGATTATGCAACAATATTATTAAATGACTTGGAATACATATTTCTGGAAAATTCCAAAGCTTACTTCAGTTTACGTTATCCACGCTGTCGATTGTGGAATGCCTTACTGTAATCAATGAAGCAAAAAAAGCTATTTCTGCATTGTACAATGTCTTTGTTCATATTATTCTATTTAATGCCCTGGCATAATGAAGGCCTCTGAAATCTAATACATTCAACTTTTCTTCTACGCCTTCTTTTTAATAATCCAGCAATCCTGTATTGACCAATGCTGCTTCTATCCTGTCCCTTTCTTTCATCAAGTCGTTACATCAATTATCTTCTTCATTGTGCCCTACCACGCAAGACACCACTTGGTGTTCGCACACCATACACGAGTACAGTACAATACAATCCGGATTTAAAGCCAGTTTCATCATCTGATGACGATATCACTACCAGTTCGTTTGAATTGTGACTTATATGCATGTAGGCCCATTAATTTGCAATCTTCATAATACCAGCATCACAAAAGGTTCCTAAGCGCTGCGAATAGAATCCTTCGACTGATTATGTCTCCTCTCCATACAACAGTATAGTCACCATATATCACTATGCTAAAAATTATATTTTTTGGACTAATTTTAATTCTTCTAAGAGCAATTTAATCTCTTTGTTAATGTATCAGTGCTATTATAATTTTTTTTAATTTTATGTCTTCAGCAGTCCATACACCTTGATATTTAAGCTTCTTTATCTTTATCTCTTATCCATTAGGCCTATCATAGATTTCCGGTAGCCCGTAAGACATTTATAAACCGGTTTGTTTGCTAACTATCATTTCGTAATCGTTTGAAAAAATGTACGCTCTTCTACTTGATTATCCACTTGATTTTAAATGTCTTCTTGAATATCATGGATTCCTTTTTCCTCAGCGATTCTTCATCTAACTTTGAACAAAATACAAGGCGACGTCAAACAACCTTATTCTTACCATCATTAAAACCACACCGTAAGCTTATTCTGAATTTTCCACCATCAAGACTTTGCATCATTTCTGTTTGAGACATACATCTGTAAGAGAACTTCGGTCCCTCCAGTCGACACTTTTTCCATCTCTCTATCAATAGGCCTACTGCCTCATGACAGGTCCATGGCATTTAACGATCCGTGAACACATCTCTATCCTCCGTTTTTCTTTTCATATTCACTGATGAACCCGCTATTATTTCATCTAACATTCCCATTGTTGGTCTTCCTCTGATCGACTGTCTTCCCTCTATTAGGCCCCTACTACTATTAATGGTAGTAATGTAGTAGTGAGCTATTAGGATAACTCACCTAAAACATGTCCTATCCAAATCTTCTTTCTACGTCTTATCATAGAGACATAGACTATTCATTATTTAGCTGTCTTTCTACTCAAACGCATTCCAGGACTTCTTCATTTTTTATTTTATCAGCCCATCTGATCTTTCCATGCTTCTCCAATGCACATTTTTAAAGCTTCCTATATCCAAATATAGGCCTACTTCTTTATAAGGTTCACTTTTCACACCATACAGAAGTGTAGTTCATATTAATGTCTTGACCATCTTTATTTTAGTATTTTCTTTAAGTTTTTAAAAACAATACTTTTTGAAATGCATATTATTTGTGACATGTTTAGTTTGTTTGCTCAATCTTTTGTAAAGCTAATAATATTTATATTTTTGCATAGTAAGCCTAATAGTAGCCTATCTAGGTATCAGTGTGTGTAAGGTCTAGGGTGTGTAGTCACGACTAGTGCGTCGGGACTCGACTACCTACTAGAGATGTTAAAACAATTTTATTTCTGATTTAGCTCTTAAAAGTTGTTTTTTAATTTAAGTTTCATTTTATTTGAGTTTTCAGTTTTAGTATTTTATAAGAAGATAGGCCATAGGACCTACTGGTGATTTATTTAGCACTTTGGAGAAACATTTGTCAATAAGTTAGTAACTTAATGAATGCTACAATGTTCAAATTGCAATGAGTCATAATGATGTTTATTTAAAGTCAGAAATCATTTATCTAGATTTTTGCATTTCATATTTCTATTGCGATGGAAATACAATGCACGTAAAGATAGCCTATTCATACTTTATTTACTTCTTGATTGACTATATAGAAATTTTATAATTACAATAACACTTGATATATAACCATTATAATTTTCTTACTCTACATGTAGGCTATATCACGAAACAGTGACAAGCAGTGAAATAGTGCAAATTAGAACGATGCAGCTATAATGACATCAGCATGTTGACTCTTTATTTGTGGTTGGTTTTATAAGGTTTTACCATATACGAGACTCTAGAGACTCTAGATTAGGCCTACGGATACAATTTCTACATAGGCTCGGTAATATGGCTAATGTAAATATAAACAACTTATTCTTAGGCTTAAACTTGAGTTCAAGATAGACCTAGGCCTACCCGAATATTCTGATTGTAGTTATTAAATTTATATTTTTATGCACGTTTACTTTTGCACGGAACTGTTAATAGCCTATATATATGGACATTGCAATACCGTGCACTATGTTATGTATTTGCACTTGCCTCACTGTTTTACCTCACTGATTTGTTTATTCTATGTTTGTTCTATTGCCTTCTGGTGAATAAAGATTGATAATATAAAGACATTATATTTATAATAGGCCGAGATAAGCTAAGCTAAGTTAATCTAATTTTAACGTCTGTTTCCGTACCCAGGGATACTGTCAGAGACGAAAGATAATATAGTGACTGGTGCACTATGTAAACCTAACCTTCAACAATCTGACGTGAATTCATTTCATCAACGAATTAGGGTTAGGATTGGACTAATAATAATTAACCTAGTCTATTCATCTGTAGATAATAGATATTCGTTGTAAAGGTCTTCCTAGACCTAAGTCATTATACATATCAGTATCCTACTATCGGTACGTTAAGTTAATTAAAAATAGGGTTTAAAAAGCCTCCATCTACATCAGCGTGATAGCAGACTGTTCACTGCACGCTTAACAGAGTCTCAGAAGAGCTTTAAAAATGAACGGTAAAGAGAAAGCCTAATCAATCTGAGACACACTAGTTATCCTACCATTTTCATCCCATTCTTTGTGCAAGGAGCTCTTGATTATGCTCACCGGAAAAATTCCAATTCCTCTACTTCTGGCATGACTACCAAATAATATTTCACCGAAGCCTCGAAATTAAGGTAATTTAAATCAACAATTCATGCGAATTTAACGTTCGTTTCAACATCAGGGACGTATTTTGACAAATTCATTCACGGGAAACTTCATAAAATTAGCGGATTTTCTTACATATTAGCGCAAAATGGAGTTCTTGCAATATCTCCTGTCTCTCCACATTATAACTAAACCTGCAAGTTATAGGCTAATGGACTCTAATGATGTTTTGAAGTAAAGGATTTCTACCTAGCGAAGAGAAGACCTTCCTTTCAATTTCTTTTCCAGGCCAGGATAGACGTTACTATCTCAGCTCGTCACGTCATCCACATAGACAAAACTGAGAACAAATTTAATTTATATCATCCAATACGGCCGGCAAACTGTGCGCAAATATATTTAACAACGATTAGAATTAACGAATATTAAACTTGATGCTTGCATGGGGCTTCGAAATGCGCAATAAACAATTGCCTACATACATGTAGCCTAGCTTACTGTAAATGAAAGTGATATTAGAAAAACCAGTTTATATTTTCAAATTCTATATTCCAGACCTACGTGCTTAGCATAATAAGAAGTGATGAAATACATTATTGAAATTGCAAAAGAGTGAATTCGGTTTGATTTTCGGTTTCGAATTAAAGCGACCACTATAATAGTAGCGTGTTACTAATAAAGATATTTCATACTGCTATTATTTCCTCATTGGTCCGGGAAATGAGGGTTTAGATCGTATGAAGTAAGAGCAAAATGCAGGTGACTGTATGAACGCAAATCGAAAAATGCAGATAATGTGAAAAGCAAACGGGAAGCCACATCAGAATCTCACATTTTCCTTGAAGAGGGCGTAAGTTTATGTTTAGTAAGAAATGGCTTTTGTGATGAGATCAAATTGTTGAGCCGGTCTAAGGTATGATCAATAATCAGCGAGAGAGTGTGAAAATTATAGTCTTTTACCTGCCACCTTTAATTTATTTTCAGTATAATATTTATGTCGATTTCCATAATCCAGTACGATAGCTTGTGAGAACGTAACGTTTTCAAATTACAACCAATAAAAATCAGCTACAGTAAAAGGCCGGCGCCACATACTTTTAGAGAATAGATGCTAAGAAGACAACATAAACCAAATTAAATTGATTCCATCGCATGAAATATCGTTCTTTTTAAAGTCAGTGCTGGGTATCTAGTCGGAGCTACCAATGTGCTGATTGGATGAGCCGATTAGCAATAAATCAATCAATGAGGATTTAACGTCCGGTTCCTCACCCGAAGCTTTCATGTCAGGAACATCCCAAGCGGGATGTGCAACTACAGACAGCATCCAACCTCCAGAGCACTCTTGCAGATGCACAAGCCGAAAGAGAAAGCGAAATCCAAAACAGTACGAGTCCGTTATTCAAGGCAAGAAGGTCTGTTGGAACAGATCTAGGGTGGAAAAAGAGGAGTTTGTTAGAGTTTGCCCTGGAAATTAGTAATGCATGTACAAGATCGCAAATCTCCTGGCATATAATTCCATAGTGTTGGAGCAGCATAGATGAACGAGCGTCTGTTCGAATTGCTGGCACTTTTTGAAGATTAGTGATAGACGTAGCCTACGAGCATCTCGGCTGAGTGCCCGACTCGGTTCGAATTCTCAGGTTTCGCTCGTCGTTAATGTAGCCGTTAGAATGGGAAACTAACGCTAAATTCGACTTTTGCTTTCTTAACATTGTATTTTATAAGCGCAGATAAACCAATCCAGACTTAATTAAAGAACGATTCATCAGGAAGATGTCAGGAACGTCTCTGACAAATGTAACTGAACGCTGCATATACACATTGTACAGCTAATCCCATCTCGGTTGTCAAAGTTCTAAAGTCACATGGGTAGATGTGTCAGACGCCACTATTGCCGAATTCGACGAAATTATTATCATCGCCAAAAGTCGGCCGAAAAAAATACTGCGTTTGTAAGTTATCTGCCGAATTTTTCTGCAGTTTGAGCCGCCGAATATACAGGCCTTTTCGGCGCGTTAAACTTTTTTAAAGCTATTTTACTTTTTTTGGTAGATAACACTCTTTCTTTCGTAGATGACAAGATTGTGATATGTCGAGGCCTTATTTATAAGCTTATAATCACAAATTAACTAATTGTCGGATACCTTTAAACTCGGTGAGTTTACATAGGCCTATCTAATCATTTTAAAACCATTATTAGACATGTGGGCCAATAAATAGTCCCAAGGTTTTCATTAATAAGATTTTAGAGTTGTTTGAATAATTTATCTATTATGAATCGATGTACGGTACTTTATACTTTTGGGGCATAGAATTTCTGTTATAGTAGCGAATGCTTTATTGTATTGTAATATATTATAATATTGTAATTTCCGCTAATTGTGTTGCAGCCTATGACCTCAGGTAGCCTATCTTCATTGTAATTAATGTACTGACAGTATCCTTGGGTACGGAAACAGACGTTAAACTTAGCTTTACAGCTTTTCTATTAAAATTCATTGCTATTAGACCTAATGAAGATTAACCAGTGTTACAGGATTCATTATCATTCCGTCGTTAGAATAATCCGTAGTCCTACTGCCTCTGATGTTGAGTACTGGACAGTTTTGCTAGAAAAACATCCATGAGGGCCTGAAAGTAATTCATCGTCTGAAAATACAATGTAAATTTAGGAACTTAAGTAAATTAAGGAGAATAAAAAGTTTTTTTATAAAATAAGACACAACAAGTGATTTGTTTGAAATTTTGAAATTTTGATTGTAAGGTAGGTAGTACTTGTCCTGTATTTCAGTTTACGTCTGCCAATGTCACATTCTCGTCCGCAATGTCACATCTCGTCCGCAATGTCACATCTCACGGGATTAACGTCTGTTACACATTCACCCGACATCACTGGCGATCAAGGGTCAACATCGAGTATCGAGTATGAAAAATATAATTACGTTTTTTATTCATTAATAATAAGTTTAAAAGATTCACCAGTAACTTTAAACTTTTGAAATAAGTTTGGCCATGACCTTCTCGTAGTCTCTTTTCCATTAATTTCAGCATTAGAGATATGCATTGTACATTCATATATTGACGCCCCTGACATCATCTCTGGATGAAGAAAGGGACGTTAGATCTTTATTTTTATTATATTGTTATGATCATTAAAGGATCTCTACCACGACTCATATTGACCCTCAGTAACTGTATATCCCTGGATCTTTCCGAAATCATTCGTAGCTGAGAGTACCTTCGGGCAATGAAACAGACGTTAGACGCAACTTAAATTTTATAAATAATAATTGGTACTTTCTAATTTATTTATATGACACTCAATTGAGTTTGACAACCCAGTAGGCTCCATACATACTGCATAATCGAAAAGGTAAAGATACGATTAATCAGAAGTGGAAAGATGTCTCTAAAAACCCCACTTGGCGAATATATCAAACATGTGCGGTTGTCACGTGTACGCATAATACGAAGAAAAAATGTAATATTCGTGTGGAAAAATATTATCTTTGATAGAATTTCTACCTACCATGTTGTGGAACATGCAAGCTGTCTTATCTTCATCCTCACCATTAGGACAGTCCCTGATCTGATTACACAGCTGATGATCATCTATACAAGTCCATGCTCCTCTACCATCTGTGGAGGGACATCGGTACTGTCTCAGTCCATCTGCCGCCAGAGGACATTCTGCACAAAACAACAGCAGTACTAAAGGATTGTCAATCAATCAATGTATATTTAACGTCTGTTTTATCATCTGACAACGACATCATGGACGTCTATAACAACATTTGAATTACCAGCCTGTCCACCCAAATAAACTAGCATTAAAATAAACTAGTAATAAAAAACAAATTCTGTACGTCTGCATGGTTCAGTGTGTAAACGCTCCGGCATTTACCCCGAAGGTTTAGCGTGGAAGGTCCGGGTTTTGATTCCCGGTCGAGTCAATCAGAGTGTAAACTCTCGTTTGTACAACGGACCAACCAAGCCCACCATCCCCCGTGGGTCGGATATTTGGAAGCAATTAGTACATAGTAAGTGACTACTTCGGAAGATTGTGAAGATTACCACAGGTCTGTCGTATATGATCCAATTACCAAACTGGATTGTATAGAGTGGCGCTGGCGACCTCACCGTCGGATTAATGACTATGTGACCTGTGTGCTGCAATCGCTCAAGATCAGAATCTCCGCGCCTCCGTTCGGTAACGAATATGGCACACAACCTTTATCTTTAAACGAATGACGTTGCAAGACTAATAGGCCTACTGAATGTATTTGCGCCGTTATCGCATATGACCTCGTCTCTCTTTTAGTTTATGTGTTCTCTGATTGCATTTTAGTGGATCAACAAGTGTACCTGTGGTATCTAGCACGTCCCAAATATCGTCGTCAGATGATGAAACTGACGCAAAACTAGTAATGTATAGTATTTCGTATTACGTGACATTTATCAATTAAAGACCTAAGAAAACTTAATAGAGTAGGCGTATCTATTGGCATTCATGATCAAAGAGTTTGTCAATATTCTTCTATATTCAACTCTCTACCATATTTATTAGGTAGCATTGTTCTTTTAAGAGCTGATATAGCATATTAAATTAGTTATCATTAGTCTTCCAAGAGCTCGCAGTCAATTCTAAGGAATACAATCACTGCGGTATACTACATAGTAGAGATGGAATCAGTGGGATACAGAGTATCACATGGATCCACTCAGCAGGATTAAGGTTCCTTACATCAACTACAGTCCCGTCCTGATTGATTGATTTAGTGGAAACGCCTGGAGGTCCTAGACTTGTTACTTATTATTTATTTATTTATCATTTGTACTCTAACACAAGAAGGCTCTTGCAACACGAAATAACTATTTTAAGTTAGTGCTTTGCCATACGGCACGTCCAATGCAAAAATTGTTACATACAATCTACTACCTCGTTCGTTAATGAGAACACCGTTGACTAACCCAACAAATTGATTCCATGAAAATGGCTTTGCCTCCATCTCTCTGAATCGGTAGTAATCGGTAATCTGAATATGAATCGATAATCTGAATCGGTACTAATTCGAAAGACCGGATCGAGTCAGATCAGATTGTATCAAAATGAGATTGGCGAATGTCAATTTTAACATATACAAGCATATGTGCCGAGCTTGCAGAGAAGTGGGATCAATTCCGAGTCGATGCTCACTATTTGGTAATGAACCAAATAGTTGGCATCTTGACTCTTTCCTACTGAACCTTAGTTGCAGCATTTTCTAAATTTCGTAGTTAAAAATTTCAGGAACTGGTGCATGACCTCACAGATCTCAGAAAATTTCAGAAACTTCGAGATTCAAGATCAACGATCGATATATCGTACTAAAGTGACATTTTGGTCGGCATTCGATTATTAGCACAGGGCAGAAAAGAGTGATGAAAGATGATGAATGATAAAGGTCAATAGAGTTAAATACAATGGCGAAAGAAATTACTGACATCTGACATTTACACTGTAGCTCAGACTGATTTAATGCTCATTGTTTATCAGAAATATAGAAAACAATACAATGTATTGAGAATTCGATGTCCGGTTCCTAAACTGAAGGCGATGTCAGAGACCGTATAAGCATCCGGTCATGGTCATCCGATTATAAGCATCCGGTATAAGCAAACTGTTTTCAACGTCCATCATGTAAGATACAATTACAGTACTACCAACAGTGAAATGTGGAAACTAAAATGTAACAATAATTTCATGAAATGGCTACTGTTGTGTCCCAAAATGTCTTTACTGTTGAACATTTATTACTTCTATTTTATTTTATTTTATTTCGAATGATATTAGTTATCTTCACTACTTCTGCTTTGTGACGGTTCTATACAATTTCATTTGGTGTATTTTGTTGTTTCAATAATAAAATGCAGATCAACTATAAAAACAGATGCTTCATAAAGCCTATGGCATAAACCGTTAGAAATTTTATCCGGCACTTATTGCACAATATCACATTACATGAAACCCAGGGTTCCTAAGAGCTATGTTGAATATGTGTATGATTGACAGTGTGCTAAAGTGCAGTGCGTGGCTAGAGCAATTGTCGTGGATGTTGGTAGCATTTAATTGTTCTTGCTATTTTTTCGCAACACACCACAATATTAAAATTATAATTAGGCTATGTCACTTTTAGAAATAAAAAGATATTTCATTCAAAGAATTACGATGAACAATTTGAAATAAGCGACAGGATATCACCATTTAACTACCAATCCGGTGCTCTGCAGGATGACAGGTTAAATGCAAAATACCCAAACATAGTCAGCTATTTGACTCTCAAATGGGCACACCATCAATCAATTTGACAAGTTATCCTCATCACAAAGACTTCGCGTTTACCACATCCAAAATTCTGGATTTGTTCCAGTAAAATAATTGATTATGAGGGCTGCTTTTCCTCAACTTATGCGTCAGTCGGCTCTTGCCAAAAACAAGTGCAGTGACTGTTATAGGTTGCACAATTTGCAAATTCTCGGAATCGAATACGAGAAAGTTTAACTTAGTTCGTGGTTGGAATCCCGGCTTTCGCAGTTGATTACGTCCAATATAAATTATGTAACAATTTTTACAACAATATTATATTAACCCATTAGTGCCTACAACAGTATTATATTGATATTGTGAAGTCCTCGATTAACCGAATCTCTTCATTCCTTTGTTAACCAATCCCTTCATCTCTTCGTGCGTCGGTTAATTGAAAACCATTATCACGATTGCAGCAGAAGATCGCGAAGTTAAGCACAAGTCTGGTGTACGATTCTATCGTATCTATCGAGAGAGGCGGTCTAACCATAAGATAATTGTCACCTTTTTATGAAATGCCAAGTTGATGCAGCAGCTCAGATCCCGTGTCACTGCGCACTGGTCTGAGTATAATTTTTTTATTATTTATATTTGTTAAAGAATCAAAACGTAAAATGCGTAAGTAGGCTAAGCAGCCTTAAATATAGGTATCAGACTATCTGACAACCAGTGTTGCAAGGTCCATGTTGGAAAATGATAGACCGACACTGCTTACCGAACAATATAATAGGGCTATGCAAACATTTACAAACCCTCAAAATCGAGGTCAATCAATAATCTATGCGGTAAGCGAAATTTTCTCTAAGAAATTCCCAAAACTCGTGTAGGCTCAAGTAGCCTGTTGCAAGATCGGCCTACTATTTTTAGAATTTACTATACACCTGCTGTCCCCTGCATGCCCTATCAATAGGGCATCGAAGTGCAATGTTATAGATGGTTTTAATTAATTTTATTAAGATAAGAACTCAAAATAGCAACAACAAAGACGGCAAACAAGAACACAAAAACAGCAACTAAGAATGGAAACAAGCATGTGCGTGTGTCATGTGTGAAATAATACGGAAAAAATTAAAACATAAAATTTTCATTATCAGCTTCAAACATATTTCATTTGTACAAATATTAATATATTTTAATTCACCGGTCTACAAAGTACGATGAAATAGGTACTTTTTCCAAACAATTGTATTCTAAAATCGTTTAAATAACGGACTTGCACTGTTTTGGATCTCGAATTTCTTCAATTTAGGCTATGCATATACAGATGGGTGTGCTCTGGTGATTTGAAGCAGCCAGTGGGTTACATGTAGTTGCATATTTCAACACAATCATATTACATCACCTAGCTGACTGCACAGCGCTTACGACGTAGCGATTGCTGCTATGTCATAATCGGAAGATATCGATGCGATTGATGTCGTCCCTCACATCGCCTTCGGGTGAGGAACGCTAAATCCTCACTCTATTGTATTGCTGATATTGTCATCGGGTAAGAAACCGGACGCGAAATCATCATTGATTGATCACTTCAATGATTGATTGACTAGGCCTAATAATGTTTCTACTTATAATCTGTATAATTTTATAATTATTGCTTCAACCCTCTATGCCGATTGACTTACATGTAGGACCTCTTGCAGGTGTAAAATAAACCTTATTGAGACGAGGGGCAGTGGCTCCTCTATTTGAAATTATTGAGATATTTGGCATAATTCCGCATATTTTCCTATTTGACAAAAATGCGATATTTGTTTTTTCCCAGCGCCTCGTTGATAAAAATACAAATGTTTGCCCCCCCCCCTAAAAATACCATAGATAGGCCACTGCGAATATATACTTGTAGGCCAAAACGTTTAATAACGAGGAAGATGTTTAATTAATAACCTATCGACAAACTGATGATGCTGTTAATTACCTCCATGGGATGTACTCAGTGACAGATGTATGGTAGGAAGTCCAAGAAGTATGAGTAGATAGATATGGGCCTGCTGCGAATCTCTACTCCAATGAAATATTGCTAAAGTGATGTTACAATAATTATGGGGTCACGCATAAGTTCTCTCAAAAACGCATATTGCGCAAGTCTCTCCCACCCCCCATCTCCCACCCTCCTTCGCCCAATTCGCTTGTCCACTTTGGCGTGACATAATTACCTAGTCCACATAATTTTGTTATCGTTTATGGCAGTACCGTAGCCAGGATTTCTTTTCGGGGGGGTTTGAAAACAAATTCCGGATAAATGTCATTAAACGGACTACCGC
>JAQFZF010001728.1:0-13520 GCA_034695365.1 Enchytraeus norvegicus | reverse complement strand
GAGAGAGAGAGAGATTGATTGATTGATTGATTGGTTAGCACAAACTCAATCCTTAATTAAAGTTAATCAATGGATCGATTCATTATGATAAAGATTGACTTATGAAGATTGATTGATGAAGATTGTCATATGAAGATTGATTGATGATTGATTGATGAAGATTGACATTATGAAGATTGATTGATGATTGAGTGATGAAGATTGACATTATGAAGATTGATTGATGATTCATTTATGAAGATTTAATTATGAAGATTGATTGATGATTGATTGATGAAGATTGACATTATGAAGATTGATGATTGATTGATGAAGATTGTCATATGAAGATTGTCATATGAAGATTGACATTATGAAGATTGATTGATGATTGATTGATGAAGATTTTATTATGAAGATTTTATTATGAAGATTGATTGATGATTGATTGATGAAGATTGACATTATGAAGATTGATTGATGATGGATTTATGAAGATTTAATTATGAAGATCGATTGATGATTGATTGATGAAGATTGTCATATGAAAACTGACATTATGAAGATTGATTGATGATTGATTCATGAAGATTTTATTATGAAGATTTTATTATGAAGATTGATTGATGATTGATTGATGAAGATTGTCTTATAAAGGTTGATTGATGATTGATTGATGAAGATTGTCTTATAAAGTTTGATTGATGAATAATTGATGATTGATGATGAAGATTGATAGAGTTTGACCGAAGATTGATTGATGGATGATTGATTGATGATTGATTGCAGAAGATGATTGATTTAGGAAGATTGATTGATGATTGATTGATGAAGATATGAAGGCTAGAAAGGTGTGTGTGTGTGGGTGGGGGGGGGGGGGATAGACAAAGCCTAGATGCGGATTTAATGCACTATTAATCTTTCACTATTCTAAAATCAAGGGACCCACTGTTCCACCCCCTAAACCGCGTTGAACAATCGTGGGTTTCTTTACTGAAAGCGTTACTTTTAGAAATAAAAAATCTTTAAACATTATTTTGTTCTATTATTATACATTGTTTCTGCTCGAGTTCTTAGAAATATCGTTGAACACACTACAGACCTATGATAATATGCTCTATCTAAAGTACTCGACTATTCCAATCCTCTATATTTTCAAGGAACTAAGTCTTGTTCAAGAATGCCCGCAACTAGTATTATGTAGTTTTAGGGCCGATACTTCGGATGGCTTACCATATATAGGCCTAACTTCTACACATTGTAGCTGCAGACAGTGAACTAATGTAAGTTTTAGACCTTCTATGCACAGTATGCAGGGACGAGACTAGAATCTTGTAATAGGGAATTATAGGAAGCGGGGGCTTAAAGGAGGGGCCTAGATGCGGCGAACTAATGGAAAATAGGCTAGAAGTTTAAAAGATTGGGGGGGGGGGTCTGAGCACCGAAGTTATTGGGGCTTTTTCCCCCTTGCCTCCCCTCAGTCTCGTCCCTGCTTCTATGGCTGTAGCCAGTAAGCCCTTTGCAACCTCTCCCTTTAAAAAAATTTGCTTTCATCGGCTGATCAACCAGACCCGACCCGAAGTCCGAAACATAAAACCTTTTTGACCAAGCCCGAGTTTTAATAAATAAATTTCTTTGGACAACTTTTCACATCAGGTGGAACTTATATTATAATGCTCCCTTTCTACGGGCGATTCTACATGATATTTATTGTGTACATTTAAATGCTGATCGGCCAATATTGTAACGATGTGTTACAAAATGTAAACAAGAGAAAATCCTTTGTGCCACAGTAGCCTACTTCCTTAGTACCGAAAGAGACGAATCATTTGCAGATACTGCAAGTTTACTGAGAAGCGAAATGCAATGTAGCATGCATTTTTTAATATTATGTTTTGTAAAATACAATACAATAAAATACGATTTCACGCTCGTTTCAGCATCTGACGACAATTATCAGGGATTATCTTTCATGATTCATCGCAGGAAGAGAATACAAATGGGCTTTGCAAAAACGGCATGGCAAAAGAAGTGCAAAATTCAAAACTCGTTGAAATTATCCCAAAGTTCCTGTTCATAAAGCCTGGAGTACTTTAAGTTTAGACAATCTCAAGCGCCTCTAGCGGCAGAAACAGACTTCATGCCGCCGTTATTAAGGCGAGCTTAAATCAGCTAACTTTCGCTGCATTCCCGATTTTTTTTATGGTAACTTCCGAAATAGAATATTAAAATTTAAATTCTTCCTTCCGCTTTGAGGCAAAATAAGTATGGTTAGAGATAAAAATGATTTAATCATGAATTTAAGAAACAGCGTCTATAATATCTGTACTACAAAATTGTAATGTGGGATATCCAGCGAGAACTAGTCTCCTTTCTGTAGGTATAACTTGGGTGGTCCAACTGGCAACCAGAGCTCTATTGACCCCTTCCTACCCCCCCCCCCCTTTGCTCAGCCCCCCACCCTAGCAGTACCTCCACTAGTACAGAATGAGGTCGATGAATTGAGTGGGGGGAAGGGGGGATGGGGTGTAGGGTGCGGGGAGGCGGGGTAGAGTTTGAGTAATCAGAGACAAGATTCGGTAGCCCTCCAGTATTGGGCTCTCAAGCGATATATAAGCGGGCTGGTTTGTGTTTGTACTTAGGTCCTGCAAGAAAGCCTGTCAGCCAAAAACACAATGTGAGTGTGGGGGAAGGGGTATTCGAATATAAATAATATATATAAAAAGTAGAAACAGATATAGGGCCTTTTACAGACAATGAAACATGACACCGAAAAATCTATGGCCAGTTTGTACTTTTTTCTGTTTTTTCTTCCTTTTATTTTCACACATGTCAACCGCAAGTATCTACAGGGTTTCCTTTCTTAGTTTCTGTTTTATTTTATTTTTTGTAGTCCCACTGGTTAGGGAATACGTGGAGTGGAGTGAAGGATATATAGTGAATTTGGTGATAGGGTGTCGAATTTATATGTAGGTCATTTGGCTCTAAGTTAACTTAAAGTGCAATTATATGGAGTCTCGTTGACAACACTGCGACAAAGGCAAGGGGAAGACCATGCGGAGGTCAAGAAAAGTCACAAAATACTATGAAACGTATGTTACCCTGTTGGGTTCGGGAAACTTGCGAACAAACCAAACGACAATATCAATTATACTATAAGAGTCGACTAAAGCAAATAGACAAGAAAAGTTCAATACTAACCCCGCTTCTGTAACTTAACTTAACTTAACTTAACTTAATTATACTGGTATAGAAAGTTATTTCTAACTTGTAGTCACCAGTTTCATCAATCACATAGATCTAACACAATTACCCAATGTCATAAAAAATACACTATTAATACAATAAAATAATGCAATGAAACAAGTTATATCCATTGATGATTCAGCCAGAAACAACGCATTTAAGCACTGTATAAGCATACAACTTAACTATCCAGAGAAGTAAATTCACCTAATTACAAATAGTACATTAACAGATTTTTTTTGCTCACTTGATTTACTGTATTTTTATTTGTTATAATTTCTTTTTTACTTGAGCTTCTACCCAAGCATTTCAGTGGTCTATTGCCGATGTTGTTTCAATCAAACGTAGAAATAAGAAGTAGGATTAAACATGTCCTTAGGAAAGTGTAAAGTATATTGCAAGAAGCGGCTATAACTGTTCTTATCAACAGCAGACTAGCAATCCTGTTGGATATTACGTTTTCAGGAACTCTAAATAATAATTTGTTACACTGTTCGTCGATTTCTTTTGCCATTTACAGGTTATCAATTATAATATACATATTGCTAGGAACCCAAGGACCATTTTAAATTGTCAGTACAATGCCTCATAAGAAACTACTGTATGTTTATATTCAGTAAAGAATTTTGAGACACATCTGGTAATGTACTCGTATAGGGGCTATAAAGTCATTCCTTCGAGATACGTTGAGTAATGTCTTTCAGGCTATATTGTCGCGCAGGTGATCTACATAGCGAGATCTTCCAAGTACACATTGGTGTCACTGTACCACTTCATGAGGTCAAAGGTGGCCATACAATACACTGGTGAATTTGAGAATCTGTTCAACGAATTCATGGAGGGAATTGGTACGTGGAATTAATTGTATCCCTATAAAAAATTACAATTATTTGTAACGATTTTTCAAAGTCATTTTCCAAATTGAATGCTCTGCATAACAAGTTGAGACTGTTAATCTAATGCTGAATATGCATAGGCTGGCTCAAATTTTCGACATTGTATAGAGTGGATGACTGGAAATGTCTGTAGTCTATCAAGGAGGCTAATATCTCCTATTTACATAAAAAGTAATACCATCTTCAATGATGACATCCTTGTCATGTTTCAATTAAAACTTTGGAAAGAACGCATGTAAGAATGAATATTTTTAAAACACATTTGAAATCGAACTTGAAGTTTTGAACACACCCGTTTGTTGATATAATTATATTGTAGTTATGTACGGAGGGTGCTTGGATCATGTTCAGCATTACTGGGAGCATAGATTATGATGATAATCAGATTCTGTTCTTTATCAAATACGAGGATCTGCCTAGGGTAAGCATTGCACATGTAAAATTGTAGCAATCAGCAGTTTAAATATCAATTAAACTTCTCTCTGTTAACCTCTTAAGTTCTCTTTCAGTACTTGTAATTGATTAACTGCGTTTGAGTGGACCAGTTAGTGTGCTGGAGAAGTCCCTGATATCGTCGTCTGAAAATGAAACGGACGTTAAAACCCGTATTTTATTGTATTGTATTGTACTGCTACCATGTTTGGCGAACAAATAAAGATCTGTATATTAAGTATTGGACCACGGCTTCTATGCCAAATTTATTCACCATTTGACAAATTCTTTGCTGTCTGAGACGTCCCTGATATCGTAGTTAGTTGACAAATCGGACGTTTAACCGTTATTTGAATTTGGATAACGAAGCAGTCATATAAATTGTATTGTATTGTTACAACAGCAATAGTTCAAGATTGTCAGATACATCGTCTACTTTCTAATGCTCAAATTGAGGAGATTATTCGTGTGGCCAGCTTTGATTCTATGAAACAGAATCCAAAGTTAACAGCGCTGCTGGCAGAACTAAGAAGATATCTGATGGGAATAGACTGAGAAAAGGTGTGGTGAACTTCTTTGATTTCAGTATCAATCAAACAATGAAGCCAATCTTGAAATCCATCATTTATAATTTTGCGTCTGTTTCTAACGAGCGTGTCGGAAGATAATCGGACTTTAATTAAATGCGAAAATCGTCGATTTTAAAGACTGCATTCGTTTTAAATATTAAATTTATATATGTTATTTCTTTGCTCACCTTAAACTTACTAATTTTGTTGCCGCACCCATTTTACGTATTGTAATGACTGGCACACAAAATATCTCATTAATTGATATTAGCTCTGACAGAGTTGACATTTACTCATACTGTAAATATCATTAAATGATATGTAACAAAATTCTTTATCTTGTCAAAATTTACTTTGGAGTTTCGTTTGACAACAATGGTCATACCTAAATATTTAACTTCTATTACATATATAATACAAAGGTTTGCTAACCTACATGACAACAAGGGTGCACAGTGCACAGTGCACACTGCATAGGCAGCTTCTTATCTTAATATCGAGGTCCAATTCTCAAAACTACATGCTTAGCGCTATTGGAGTTAGCATCAAACTCTGTAGCTTACTGCCTTTCATATTCAAATATAGGCCTACAGTGTTTTACATCAGTTAAACTGTACGAAGGCATAGAGACGGGCGCACCAGAGATTCGACCTTACGCTTAACCGATACGCCTCATGACTCGGTCAGAATGCTGTTATTTGTGCAGGTATTATTGGAGACTGGGAGAATTACTTCTCGGAGGAGATGAGTGAGAGGATGGAGCTAGAACTGTTGGATCCTCTCAGAGCTCGTGGTCTACATTTCGATTAGAAAAATTAAGCTCTAGTTTTCTCCTTACCGCCGATTTACGATCACTGTTTGCATCTTTTGTTTTGTCAATTGTCATCGGATCTAACAAATCAACCTTGCAAGAGAGGTTGATTACATTTACACTTCATTTCAACATTTCTTACATTTCAACCCTAACCATAGCCCTTTAAACCATAACCCTTGCAATAAACCCTAACCGTAGAGGGCCTAGACCTATGCCCAAACATTAAACCTATCCCTAAGTAGCAAAGTCATCAGAAGGCGAAATAATATCAATGTCTAGACTCGTGTTGCATTCGGGAAACTTGAGAATAGATCAACTGAAAACTGCACATATTTCGTAAAACCCAACTAACTCTGATATTTTCATATTGTGGAAGGCAACGGGAAACCACCGCGGAAATCAGAATATATATTCCAAAGAAAAAGGTTACATTTTAAGTGTGGTAAAGGCATAGAATTTTTGACGCGGTCAACTTGATGATCGATTGGGTGCTCATTAGTGAGCTGGGTAGCAGACTATATTTCAGAATATGTACCTCGGCCTGCCATTTCGCAGAGAGCTAGAGAGAGAGATCCGGTGACAAAGAAAAGAAGCGTACGAATATGGCTTGGCAAGCCAGCCCTATGATTCAGTCTTTAAGGATCAATTAATTAATAAATGAAGGGTTATTATCAGATTTCTTACTCGAAGACGTTGTCAGGGACGTCCCAATCGGAACATCATTGCACCTACAAGCGGTTTTAAACCACCTAAGCACCTGCATATGCATAAACCGAAAATAAAGCGAGATAGAAAACAGTGCAAAAAGCATTATCCAAAGCAATCTGTCAATCTGTCAATCAAAGCATTATCCAAAGCAATCTAGGAAGATCTACGATTCTACATTATAAGGTGAAATTAAATGAGTCATGAGATAGCAGTGATACAAGTACAGAAATGTACCAAATGGCCTATGCTGCATATGAAGCCGAGGCGTAAATAAGTTGTTACAGTTAATTAAATGGTTATTAATTAAATTTAATTATGATATTTTTAATAAAGTGATCCATGTTAATTAAATTTCTAAGTAGCAAATCGAGATTTATAAAAATTATTATTCTCCATTAGGCCTCTTATTATGTTTAAAAATAGTTCATCTTCCTTATACGGTCTAATAATAATGACCAAGGCAAATATTTGACATCATATCAATAATGTGTTTGCACGGTTAAGTGCTTCAGAGTTATTTGCATAATAATAACAATAAGTGATAAACACAGCATGAAAAGCCTGATGAATCAATCTACATGTACAATGTACATCTACAGCTACAGTATAATTATAATAAAAATTATAAAGGTTTAACGTCCGTTTTCTCCGCCAATGATGATGTCAGGAACGTCATTATGATTGTAAAGCCTACCTAGCCTATATTTAATGTCATGTTTCGTGTACTTGTATTTTGCTCTTTCAGTGTGCCTCCTACTGATCCTTATTTATACTGTCAGACTCCTCACTACTTCTGTCTCTCTCTCTGCTCTCTCTCTCTCTCTCTCTTTATCTCAACTTTACATGTATATTTCTTTCAATAGCCTATCTCTTCTGCTCTGATCATTAACAAGGTATAAGCGCACAAGCTCATGATCAACCAAACTAAATGGCACTAGGCCCATGCATTGCATTGGGACCTAACGGTTTTTATTCTATATGGAAATTCAATAATACAAAGCCTACCGTTTTTAAATTCTCATGGGAGGAAAGTGAGTTACAGAGAGCTCTAATTGTACAGTGGCTGAGCCAGAGTTTTACGAGTCTAGAGTCAGCTCGGCTGCTCATGTTTACAAGGGCTCATCCGTTAATGATTTATCCTTCCGTCTGCAAAAATAACGTTAAATTCGGCGGCTAGCTTCATCTTTAATTAAGTGTTAGTACTGCTCTATAAACCAACAGTACATTTATTTATAAGCGCGCTCCATGCAAAATATCACAACACCCCACTGCCGTATCTGCGTTAGTAACCTCTTACGAACATGTGCAATTAACGTCTTCTACCAATAAACAAATTGTGTTTCATTCGCCATGCAATAAGAAAGTACAACGCTTCCAGGATTTTAGAATTATATATTATTAAAATTATTATTGTTATTTAGAATGACTATTGGCAGGTTGATCATCTGTGTCATCTTGAACTTCGCGTAAACATGATCATCGACAACCTCGCTGCCGTCCTCGAGGGAACGATGACCTGTGCTCGAGTCTTAAACCACTTCGTAGGCCATATGTTCTCAGAGCCTAACGATGTATATTCAGCATTGATATCGTTCTGATCTGCATCATCTTCTAATACTTGTTGAGCGGTGCCCATGTTTGGATAAATACTAGATAACATATACTTTGGATCATCAGTGGAAGGTTTATCTTTAGTGGCGGCGCCACGCCGGGGTCAGCCGGGGCACGTGCCCCGGCTGAAAGCGGCCGTGCCCCGCCATGTGCCCCGGCAGCAGGTGCCTCGGCAGGAAAATGAAATTTTTTTGTTTACATTTTGATTGAAAAAACAATTCTATGATATGAAACCATTACTGTATTGTCTTGTTAACATCATCATTTTCTACTATTCCGTTTTTATTTTATGCATCATGGACAATGAACATTGACTCGTATAAATTGTAACGATTGTTGAAGTTTGTATACAATGCTAATTATAGTAAGTGATGTTTAAAATTCAAGTACTTAAATCATTTCATGATTTTTCATAAGTTTAATGTACCCCGTCTCGAGACCTTGTGCCCCGGCAGTGTCCCGGCTGGCCCAAATGCTGGCGCCGCCACTGCTTTTTATGTAGTCGCACTGTAATCCATGGTAATTAAGGGCTATGGGTTAGGGATGGGGGCGGCGATGTGAAATACAGCGAGAACATGAATACAATTTTATGAACTTATGCTCTAAACAACCGTTTAAAATATGGCATGTATAATGCTTGCCAATATCAGGAAACCGGCGCTGAACAGAGGCTGACTCTTAATGTCTGTTATGATGAGTGCTGCAGTGTTGCAAAGGTTCGTAGTACAGGCATATCTGCAGATAGTTGATCTGGAGAGCTTGCAGCAGCCAGTGTCCACGTACTTAGCTTCTATCTGATCACATTGTCGTAATATATAAATCTCCTTCTTATCCTGCTCATCTAAACAATTGTATGGCCGTATGCAAAAGTGGACAAAGGACCATCAGAGATACTGTAAAAAAATGGTGTTTATTTCTACAATGTTTCAAAATTGTTTTCATAATATATATTTTTTTTTTGGAATTTACTAGATACAATGGTGTTCTACAACAATAACCGAAAATTGAATGCCTTTAGTTTATGGTTAAAAATATCTTGAGAATAAATGTATTTATTTATTTTGGTAGTTGGTCCACTTTTGTATACGCCCGTTCAATTATCGTTCAATCAATCAATGCAAATGTAACTTCCATTTCATCATATTGTTGCTGTTACTGATGCCCACCCAGGATATCAGCCGTGGTTCTGACAAACTTTCCTATAGAGGGGTCCAGAGCTCACCAGAACATCAGCCAGCTATGCTCTGCGGAGATCTCGCAGTGGAAGGAGCTAATAAGGAGATAAGATAGGCTCCTACTGTTACTATTGATAGGCTCCCTGATATCGTCGTCAGATGACGAAACGGACGCTAAACCCGCATGGATTGATTGATCAATTGATTGAAGGAGCAAGAAAAAATTGATTCAAATTGTAGTCCAGACTCCGCTGGATTATCATCGTCCGTTTCGTCATCTGAATACGACATCAGGGCCAAATAATTGAGTGCGGTATAAATGTATTTCACAACTAAATTCTTTCAGAATTCGTTCTCAATAATAATTATTATTCCTGATGACTTTTTTCGTAAATTTCGCAGCAGGGAAGCTACATGAACATCCTTGGCGGACGAGCCCTAAGATTAGAACCTTGCAATAATCCAGATTTCGGCACTCAACCAGAGATCTATTGGCTAAGTCAAGGCTAAAATATTTCATAACAAAATAGCAATTAGATTCATTCAAAAATTCAAGGAACAGATTTTAAAAGAATGAAGAATATAAAGCAATAGAAAACACAACAGCGTTCAATTTTCTGTTTATTTTTGCCTCCAAAATTAAACCAATACCATGTGGTAAGGTTTGGTAATGCAGCCGTTTATTTGACGATGCAATAAGATACACTATCTACCGGAACAAAATTGCTAAAGTATAGTTGATAAGTTTCTATTATTTTGTATGATCTGAAACAATGAATGTACGTCTCGGTAGCTCTGTTAGCTAGCGCGTCGGCCAGTTTGTGTCGACTGATGCGCATGAGGTCCGGGTTTCGATTCCCGGTGGAGTAATCAGGGAGTCAAATCTCGGATGTACAACGGGCCATCCACGCCCTCTATCCCTCTCCGGGATCGATTAATTGAAAGAAATTAGTACGACGTAGGTGACTGCCTCAGAAGATTGCGAAGGTGACTAGAGGTCTGGCGTATATGACCCAATTACCAAATTGAATTGTATTGAGTGAGGTTTTCGATCTCACCTCCGGATTAATGACTATGTCGTCTATGTGCTGAAATCGCTCAGAATCGAGATCAGCTCCGCGCCTTCGTTTGGTAATGAATATGACACACAACCTTGACCTTTTTAAACAATGAATGCTATCATTAATAGAAATCAATAATAATGATTAGACTACTAGTTGTATGTCTGAAACAACCTGTATATTAAAATACAATGCCGGTGGCGATAGTCTTCTGGTTAGCTTGATACGCTCAAGCGGCAGATGATTGAAGTATCATGGGTTCGAACCCAGACCAGACTAAAAAAATAAATAATTACTTCGCCTATACTGGTTATGTATCAGCGCTAGCCGCGTCAGTGCGCTCTTTACGGCAACGCTACGATTAACCATTGTGACGGCAGACTACATAACAATTTCAAAAACAGAAACTATAAAAAAGAAACACTGTGGATGAGATGTGTGTAAATAAAGGGAAAGTATAAAAATCAAAATATATTAAGCACTAGGAACGTGTTTTTAAAAAAAGTAAAAGCAATTTTGCTTCAGAATGCTGCTGAATAACAAACATATTTAGTCAGTAACTGATTTGTTGTGATATGATCTGATGTGTTGTCACGCACACTGACTTCGGTTTATTTTGTTCATGAATTAGTGCAAATCAAATTTACCAAAAAAAATTGAAATAAGTTACTTATTCTTGTCATTACCTGGATCGTAGTGCCCTTCAGATCTCACCTTGATGCATGTTTCGCATCCGGTCTGTTTATCGGAATTTTCTGTTAAGTTTTTACCACAGTCGCCGTCTTCAAGGGTAAAACAGGTGTAACAGTCGATAGTCAAGCTCTCTTGTGTCGCACAGATCAGTACTACAAGCACCGTGATTCTCAACTTGGATAAATTCATATTGAATAGGATGGATTGCGTCGAAGATGACACGCACCAGATCTGGCACACGACACAATACATTTATTTCAATGCAAAAACAAATCCAAACTAAACTTAGAGAACGTGACTTATGGGAAAATTCCTGTGAGGCGGCGAAACTGCTAGAGACCTGGCGGCAGGTCCAGAAAGATCCTTTCATTCCACAGTAACGGAGATAGAGAGGGTCAGTAACACAGCTTTCTCCCTGGGCGAAACAACAACAACACACTATAATATTTTATATGCAAAACAGTGCAGCAAACAGATCAATTATTTTTGAAAATTCGTTTTACCATCAAGATATTTGGCGTGTAGACGTAGCACATCGGTAAGACGCCCGACTCAGGATTGGTAGATTCGCGGTATGTATTTCAGGGTTCTTGTGTAGCTGCTAATCCGCGAAACTGACGTTAAGTGCAGGTTTTAGTCATTTAAAATGATTTTCGATAAAAGAAACCTGTAGCAGATTATTAACATCAAAGTTACATCTTGCCTTTAGATTAGCAAAACTGAATGAGAGAAGTTATTGTAATTCGTTCTCTGTTGAATAGTATAAGGTTCATAAAATGTAGAGTCTAATAATTACAATGATAAAATCAGGATATTACTACTATTGAAAGATAGATTCTGAAGTAGTTCAAAATCAACCACTAACCATTACATGAGCATTTCTTATTTCATTTCCAGATATGCCTACAACCTTTTCGTTAGATATAATTATACATGTACAAGTGTATATTAATAATAGCATGACATGTAACCAACGTGCTACCTGTTAGTCACATAATACACTGGAGCTTCTGGGATACTGTTAGCATAGACATGACATTGTAACTGTTTGCATAGCTGTATAGGCCTAAATGGTTTAGCATAGATATACAAATGGACATATAAATGATGGGTGGCGGAAGGCCAAACTCCATTAATAAGGTGGCCGAAGGTTACCCTCTTGAAGTGTGGGTACCCTCTTGAAGGGTTGCGAAGGCCATCCTTCCCTCTTTGAAGAGTGTATCGGAGGGGAAGGTGTCTTCTCCACCGCAATACACCCTTGTGTATTGGTGGGTGCCCCTCTCTAAAGAAAATTGTCAAATATACTATAGCTAGCCTCTATTAAAGGCTCTCTTACAAGAAGACATATCATAGAGCATTAATTTGATATACCAAATCAGCACATGATGTGCAGTGCTTGTTATTGGAGACGTGACGATTATGTAGGCTACAGTGTACATGTATTATATCTGCCGGCTCATTTTTATGATGTAACTTTATGACCATCATATTTTATTAACGACGCCTCCTTTAGACTAGATTTCTATCTAGCATTTCAAAGTGGAATTAGGCATTTAGGTTTAACCAACTTACAAATTATATTGACCGAAGGCCCCCACCACATATGGTTAGTTCCAGGGCCCACACAAAATCTCAATTAGGCAGTGGCGTCTATCCCCCAATATTTCAAGCAACTTTATGGCTCAAAATCCCCCCCCCCCAATTTGTTTTACGCCAAAAGTGAAGCGACCCCTAAAAAATGGAGCACGCTCGGCGCGAATATCTTGATAAAGCGCGTAAACTTAGCGAACCAGCAAAAATAATTGTTTTGACTCTTCAAGCTAACTTTTGTTCCAACCTTGTAGATCTTCCACTATACAGTCACTACAGTTAAACTGTATATTTTATCTAAACTGCATTTTCAGTTCTTTAATAGTAAAGGAATACTTCAATTATTTTTCCACTCCCCCAATTTCAGAAAGTTACTAGTATTTTCCACTCCCGCTTACCCCCAATTTTTTTCCATGTCGCAGGTTGCGCCATGAAGGTACAGGGATAGACGCACCTGAAATTAGAACTCCAGTTGCTAATGGACATGCATGCTAGCAATAAAATAACGCATTTGTTGATTTGAGTTGAAATGAATGACATAATGTAAAATGAATTCGGTTAATTTCACACGAATCAAGTAAGCAAAACCTGCACTAACTATCAGAAAGTGCGAAACTGGACCTAAGGCATTAACATGTACCCCGATAAATGAGGTTATCTTGTTGAAGTGATATTTTCGTTCCAAAAATTATTTTAGTTTTAGTTTTTATTGGTTTGGGACCAGACAGTAAATATATAGTTGTAGG
>JAQFZF010001727.1:0-13523 GCA_034695365.1 Enchytraeus norvegicus | reverse complement strand
GCCTACTAGAAATGAAATACAGTAAAATACATGCATTTTTGCCAACAATATATAAAATACGTGAAATACAGCTAAATATAAATAAAGTACGGCAAAATATATGTATTTTTCTAAAATATAAAATTCATAAAATGCGTATTTCACAACTATGTTAATAATTACTAGTTACATATAATAGCGTATGTACAGGATGCGCCAATAAAAAAAAACCTACAAATTTTTTAATAATTTCGACATCTGGGGTCTGTTTGTAATATAAATTTCTAGGATCATCCAGGGTCCAATTTACCAACTTTATACCAAATTCAGTTGAAATATTTGGTCTAGCAGCCGAGTTATTTACTTTTCTGCACATCAACTCTACTTTTCAGATTCGATAAGTGTATTATATTCTCATATAGAATGCTCTAGTGTCAAAATGTGACCTGCAATAAAGTGAATAACTCGGCTGCTAGACCAATATTTTAATTAAATTGACACGAATGTGTTAAATTGGAGATTATTGGACTCTGAATGATCATAGAAGTTTATATTACAAATATAATCCAGATTGCCAAATAATTAACAAAATTCATAAAGAAAACTAAAATTCAGGGGTTGATGTGTAAAAAAGTGAATAAATCGGCTGCTAGACCAAATAATTCAATGAAATTTGGTATGTAGGTGTCACATTGGACCCTGAATGATCGTAGAAATTTATATTACAAACAGGCCTCAGATGGCGAAATTATTAACAAAATTCGTAGGGGTTCTTTTTTTGTGCACCCTGTATACATGCCTACCACCAAATTTATAAACAAACCTGTCTGTATGTGTACAGTGACATGACATATTAATTAATCAATCAATCAATCAATCAATCAATCAATGGACTCAACATCCGATTAACCAGATTAACCGATTAACCTGAAGGACAAATCAGGGACGTCAATTGACAACAATAGTTGATTGAGTAAAACACTTTAGCTATAAAAAGGTAAGTTTAACGTCTGTTTCGGTATTGAAGGATACTGTCCAAAGAACTCCTAATTATACTTTGCAATTCATCCTCTCTGAGACTATCAGAGACGGACCCGGCTGGGCATTGAACCGCGACATCCATTCTTATCGAGAAAGCGTGTCGCCGACTACGCTATCAAACCGGTACGCCAAATTGCTTTTTGTAATAAATTTGATCGAGACTCCAATCCTACCACAAACCAGTTAAGTTTGTATCCTAAAAAGTATCTAAAAAAGAAATTGACAAAAACAATGATGTATGTGTAAATATTTTATTACAATATAGATGTATATCAATATCTATCTATCTAGTGCTCTGCCACGTGGCAGGTTCAAGGCAAAAATTCGTACACACAATCAACCATCTCGCTCTTTAATGAGCACACCATCGACCAACCCAATAAGTCCGTCTCATCAGAAAGGTTTTGCCTTTTCCACACCTAAAATGATGCTTTTGTTCAAGGAAAATATAGGTTTCTAAGGTGGTTTTCTATTGTCTTTGATCCTCAGTATCTGCGTTAGTCGCTCTTACGAGACACGTGCAGTTATCGGTTGGACTATTCTCAAATCTCCCGGACCGTATAGTTTCAATATATAGTTACCGGTCCGTATAGTTTTTTTGGTCCTGTATATATATTTTGATATATATATGCATATTTGATATTTATATATATCAACCGGATCAAATGCGGTTTGAACTCAGTGCTCAAATTACGGGGGCCTGGAGGCCACCCCTCCTCCCAATAGCCTCCCCCCCAAACCATAACCCGATATTTATTTTTATTGTCCTGTCATGTTCAGCAACCAATGGGAATTCCACAATCCGCTCCGTGTATGGTTGCGGTTTATGGACATTGTGTCATAACCAAATGATTGTCGTCTGTGTCTCCGAGACCTCTACTTATGATTTCGGTACAAACGTACTGCAATCCAGGCCCATCGCATCCATTTCACCCGCTCCCTGTTGTTTCCAGTTGCAAATATCTGCAGAAATAGGCCTACAAGTAAATTAAGTTGGAGGTTTTGGATGGTAGTGGATGATCTCATATAGACCTATAACCACACCGGACAAACCGTTTGTTGAAATGATAATGATAAAACCGTTGGTGGAAATAGTGCACGTTGGTTGAAATGATAAAGATAAAACCGTTGATTAAAAAAGTGCATGAATCCTCCAACTCTGTGGTCTGTAATGGACTGCAGGTCGCATTGTGGAGTAAAGCTGTAAAAAGCTAACCCCAATATTTGTAACGGTAGTGCTCGATTGTGTTGAGCCGTCTTGAAGAGAAGCCCTTCGGGCTTCTGAACCTTGATGTTAAACACACTCAAGCCTGTTATTAATTAAATCTGAATAGAACGGTATGTGCAAATCAAAAATTTCAGTATGCTAGTGGAAAGTGAAATGCTTTACGTTCTTCGTGCGATTTTATTCATCGCTATTTAGTTATTCATCGCTATTTAGTTATTCATCGCTATTTAGTTATTCATCTAGTTATTCATCGCTATTTAGTTATTCATCTAGTTATTCATCGCTATTTAGTTATTCATCTAGTTATTCATCGCTACGAAAGTCCCTCTGTAACTGACCAACAAGTACTAAAGTACCGGTACTGTAGTCTCGTGTTGGGTCCGGGATATTTGAGAATGGTCCTACCGATAACTGCATTTGTTTCGTAAGAGCCGACTAGCGCAGATACTGAGGCAGACAATGGAAAACCACCCTCAGAAACCTCTATTTTCCTTGAACAATGGCATCATTTTATGTGTGGAAAAGGCAAAGCCTTTGTGATGAGACGGACTTAAGTTGGTCGATGGTGTGCTCATTAAACAGCGAGATAGTTGATGTGTGTATGAATTTTTGCCTTGGACCCGCCACGTGGCAGAACAGTGTTACCGTCGTCCATGACATCATTGAGCACTATGAAGCCAAAACGAACAGCAATACACAGAAAAAGTTCTTTAAGCAATTTGTCCAAGTCTGACGGTGCGATCGATACTATTCACAAATTCAATTTAACCGTATATTGAAGATGTGCTTAAATTTCAATCTGTTGTAGCAGTCACCCACTGCGTCCTAATTGCTTGCAATTAAGGATGGCGGGCTTGGTTGGCTCTCTACACATCCGAGATTTTCAGCGTAACAAGTCTGTGACTGACTTGGCCAAGAATAGAATCGAGACCTTCCACTAAAATATCCGTGCACTTACCAACTGAACCGTTGAGATCTGCAAGGCTTTTGTGATTTAAACTTATTTTAAAAGTAGGAACAAAAAATCAATGCGAATTTAACGTCCGTTTCATCATCTGACGACAGCATCAGAGACAATAAACAGAATATCTATTCTACATTATACAAACACGGGAGCATAATAATTAAACTACAGTCTTATTGACAGTTAATTGTATTCTGTAAGAAGTAAAAATAAACTCTATTTACTTCGCCAATAAATCAATAAATCTAACTGGGCATCAACTACAAAATTCATGAATGAGAGATCTGAATGCCTATAAATGTACAAATACTTGTAAGACTTCATTTAAACGGAATCTACATAATATATTATTCATCCACTTCCAGCTTATAACAGAAAGCCAAGTACAGCTGATATTAAGTTCAGTTTCGAGGTCTGGCGTATGATCGTAATGGATAAAAGTGAGGCTGGCGACATTGCCGCTAGATTAATGACAATTGTCACCTGTGTGCTGAAAGCTTTTAGAAATTGGATCAGCACTGCACTAGGATTCTAGGGAGTCCGTATTGACTCGGTAGTACCTTTACTATACAATACATGCTTTCTCTATACTGTCTTTACAATCCACTGTAACACTGAGGTATAAAGAGGAGTTGATATATTTGAAGAGTTTACAAGAAATGTACTCCTACAACATTACATGCATACAAATATTTCAAATATTCTATTATTAATTCTTGTACGACACTTTAATTCTGCATTCAAGACTCGTCATTAGCAGCCCGATTAATAAGCAGAACAAGTAACACTATATTTCAATCCCATTGTATTTATATAAATCTTAAAAAAATGTGTTATTGATAAACACACAATAGGATTCATTCATGCCAATATCTAGCAAACTTCAATACTGCGTTTAAATATTACGGCAAATTCATTGTATGTCCGAGATTTAATCAAGATTGATCATATGATTTTCACTGGAGTTTATGCCCCAAACTGCTTACAATGAAGTTCAAGATAGTACCAATGTTAATTGTAAATATTAATTGATCACAACATAGATCATAGATGACGACATAGAGGACGATAGAGGCATAGAGAACGACTCTAACATTTATGTGATGAAGATGGAGACTTGGTAGCGGAGAAGAAGAAAAAAATACAGGTTAAGATAGTGCGGGAGAAGTAACGGTTAAACCCGTCAATGAAATACTGGGCGAAGCCATTGATAAGTCTTTCCAATTATGAGGAAGTTATGAGGACTCTATGGCTACTCAGTCTCACAAAGAGCTAAATTAGTGATTAATTGATTGAATCTGACGACATTAGGCTTATAGTCAATAATTTGATCTACTACTTGTATGATTTAGTTCAATAAAATGTGAACTTTAGGATTATATGTAGTATTGAAATGGTTATGTGCAATGTTGGTATACAAAAAACAAACACAAAAAGGATCTCCAAAGCCAGGATCGGGCATGGAATATAGAAGAATACATATTGAGTACTTGATTAATGCAATGGGGATTTGACATAAGGTTCCTCACTCGAAGGCTATGTTAATGACGTCAAACTAATGCCGATTCGTTTAGCAAAAGCAATTTTAATACAATAGAATATACCATATGAAACCAGATAAATTACCATACTAATAGTACCGCTCACAAACTATTCAAGAGATTAAATTCATAAAAAGTCCAAATCTCTCAAATCAATTGTGGACGCTGTACCTAAACAAAACAAATAGGATATTAAAAGCTTTTAGATCACTACAATTTGTTGAAGAACCATCACTGATGGTGCCTTCAGACAACAAAATAAATCCAGATTTTGGAATTTGTTAGATGTCACAGACACACAGACGGACGCACTCGAGACTAGCACAGCACGCCAATTAGCGAACAAGAATAAAAGCGCTGTCCGTTAAAATTAACTATCAGTGTTCGAAATACCAAATTCTTTTGTAGTGCTGTTATATAATTTCTGAGCTGAAAATGACATCATTTTCGAAAATTCAATCAAATAACTTCGATTTTGAGAGTTGCGATACCCGGCCCCTCAAACTAAAAAATTAATCAACAAGATTAATATGGGGAGCAACCACCCCCCCCCCCAATTCGAGCACTGCTAACTGTAGTAGGTACAAAGTCTCGGTCTCTCTCGTAACTCCAGTCAATTATTAATTACTATACTCGTAACTAGTCCAATATACTCGCTAGTCCAATACGACAACTCCGGCCGCTTTCTTGCTCGACTCACTCTTGGACTTATCGGCTAGCTGGCACCACGGTGTTCTGGCTCCTTTCTTCAAAGCATGGGCGGCGTGCTGGCGTCGGACTTGTCTGTGCATACAACAGATATCAATCAATCAATAACATCTTTAATTTTTTTTTACGATTCATTATAATTATTAACGGAAACAATAGTGGACTAGCTAGTATATAGAATTATGGTTGAAATTAAAACTCTTAACAAATTATATGTTAAACTGTTACGATACAGATAAGTTTGCAGAGACAATATGTCACAATTTTGTCACACATATTATTTTCTTTCCTGGTATCATTTTCAGGCTAAGAAACAGACACTAAATGTTTAACGATTGATTGTTAATCGTACCTCGAGGAGTCTGTGGCAATAAAGTAGATATCATCAGGGGTGTCCAACCACTTGGGCAGCTTCTTTACAGCGCTCCCTGCTCGTGTGTTAGAGGCACCATTACTGGCACAACCGTTGAGGCGCTTCAGCGTTGCACCGCGCATCTGAGATCATAACAATACAATATGGATTTAACGTCCATTTCATCATCTGATGATGACAGTAGTGATGTCAAGCAAGTATCATTATGTGAATATTCGAAACTTTGAAGAGTATGTAAAAAATACATAAAATGTCAACATGATATGGGTAATAATAGTTGTTCTATTATCCTCCAGGCCTTGGCCTCCAAGTAGCTGGATTACAGGAGCATACCAGCAAATTCAAGAATATCTGCTTTTGTTACTTAATAACACCTAGAGTTTTCAATTAGTAAATTCTCATAGCACTCCCCTGTTCATGTGTTGGAGGCACCGCTCCTGGAACAACCGTTGAACGTTTCAGGGTTGAACCATGTATCCGATAAAATAACTAAAGGTTCATTTAGAAGCATGTCTAGCTGGTTTAGTGGTAGAGTCATTTAATATAATATTCAATCATGGAGTTTCTAACAGAACGTTCGGGTTCAACTCCCGGTGTCTAGAACAGATCAGAGAGTAAAATCTCGGGCCTACAAGTGGGATGATTGGTAGATGCAAATATTCTGCGAAAATGTGTCTTAAACAAACATCTGATTCTTGATGAGAGAGAGAGAGAGAGCGAGAGCGATACCTTTGGTTGTATGAGTTTAATATATCCAGGTTGACGCTTTGCAGCAGGACCATCTAAAAATAGCATCAAACATAAAATAATACATAAGCTTACACAGAAACCGGTCCCCATTCTAGAGTAATATACTATGTTTTTAGCAGAATGCCAACTGTGGTGCTGACACCCTCTATCTTCTCATTGGGAGAGTTGCAGGGTTCAAGCTCAGGCTTCTGGCAGCTATGTTGCCTATTAGGGTTAGTTCCATAAATCTGAGTACTGAGTGTCAAGTCACGATTCAACAACTCCTCCAAACATAACGTGGATATTAGTCTCCCCAGTTTCCTATGTTACACAGCTGTCTCATATATTTCATGTAGATAGAAGTCGGTTTCTAAACTCAATAGGCTAGCATGGTGGTTGTTAGGCTTTACTTTCTCTGGAAATTTAATTGAATTTAATAATTTTTAGAAGTTTTTTTTGTGTTGTATGTGTTAAATGAAGTTCGATAAATTTAATTTTGTTTATATTCATGACATTCTGTTATTTTTGTCTAAAAGCGTCCTGCTCGATGGCCAAAAGGTCCCTCAGGAAAACTTAGAACCACTTATTTTCTAAACTATTGATTTCTCAATATTGATAATTGTAAATGTATATCATTTGAACACTGAAATCTGTGTATATGATTGTAACACTGTGGTTTTGAAATAAAATAACTAACTAACTAACAAACCTTCGGATGCTGGAAAGGACAGCTGGCGTCAGTACAGTTGGGATAGAACTTGCATTTAGCAGGTCTGCTAGCTCTCACACTGACTGGAGCTATGTGTAGAACACACATATGTATATCATGAGAATAGTCAGTAATTATATTGCTCATAAATCTCTCTCTCTCTCTCTCTCTCTCTCTTAGTGCACTGCCTAGCGGTAGGTCCATGGCATACAACTGTAGAGTTTGTATGCCATATTTTCTTGGAGATAACTTTATTTTCTGAGGGATTTCCTTAACCAGTGAGTGCATACATCGGCGTCTAAGAAACATGTGCAGTTTTCGGTTGATCTCTTCTTAAGTTTGCAAGATCCAACACGGCTAACTGAAATAGTAACGTATAAATTCAAAGGTAAATTGTATAACTAACTTAATATGTGCCGATAGCAAATATAGAGTAGATGACCTGTATTATTATTCTTTAATTTGAAGAATATATTATTATATACTAAAACTATCTCTCTAGTGCTCTTGACCCGCCAGAAGGTCTAGTGCACATTTCATACTGAAAGTTTACGTATTATAATTAAACTTTCAAATTTACGTATAGATTCACATGTGACAGATGCAGATGCTAGTTTCCTTTCTTAGTTGCTGTTGTTTTGTTTTTCTATTTTATTTGTCTACTCCATGATTAATCATACCTTTGCCTTTCGATCAGTGCAATATGCACTGTCGGGCGCGCAATGCAGCCAGCGCAGGTACACGATTAACCTTCCATCTTCCAGCAATGATACGCACCCGTGCTCAAGGGTGCCGGGGATATTTTGTCGACTGAACTGGGAATCGTTTCCATGCCTCGAGCCTTCACTCAATCCTGAAGCAAGCATGTTAACCGCTTCACCAAATTCTCATCCGCATATGATTAGAATGCAATCGTTGTCCATGACAACATTGAGCATTATGAAGCCAGTGCCATTACTCTATATATGACCTCAGGTAGAGAAACGCTACACATTGGGCAGAGAACAGGTCTTACGCCCACTGAACAGGCAGTGCAAAGAAGTCCTGGCTCGTTATTTTACAGATTTATGATTGAGTAATGCATGCACCTTTAAATTGACATTCATTGTGAAGGAGTAAGTTGATGAAACGGGTGTAAAGTTTGTGTCGTTTAATTTAAAAAAAGGTACAAATATTTGAGCATAAAAAAGGCATTAAGAAGAATAATAGATAATAAATTGATAGATGATAAGTAGAATGAATAGTGAATAGATGGATAAGAAGTGAACTGATCAGTCCTACCTTGTAGACCAAAGCTGGCGCTGGCAGATGGCACCAGTCTAGATGTGACGTGAGTGAAGGGACAGTTAGGCTTGGTGCACTTCCCGTCAAACTTACACGTCGGGTGAATGTACAGACACTTGTCGCCAAATCTACAGCTGGGAAACGTTCTGCAAGAATAGTCAGTAAATATCAACATTCGAATTGTCAATGCCAATTAAAATGAAATGACAATGCTAATTGAAATGTCAATTAAATAAAACATTCTATCAATAAAACTTAAACTGAATTCTACGCCAAAATGCAGGAGAAACGCTGTACCTCGATTAGCCTATGCAGCTGCTTATTACTCGATAAAGTACTGGCAATCTGGCATCATTACGATGTGTGTATTAAAGAAACCAGCATCAAACTTAACTTTACATTTATTTAAAATGTCCATATCACACAACGCAACGCAATATACAATGCAAGCCTACTTGCTACTTTTTGCAATATTTTCAAAAGAAGAGCAATATAATTTCAAAAGCATACACCTATAATTATAATTATTATGTATCAGCAAAATGACTGATGAATTTATTGAACTGAGCACTGTTAACAGTTTGAGAAATGTCAAAAAATGATATTCGACTAATCATCTATTTTGTTCACTATTATTATCATACTATGATAATAATTATAATCATTAAAACATAATATTATGTTAAATATTTGTTTTTTTGCTCAATTTATGAGAAGGAAAGAAAAAAAAGATTTAACCTCAGTTGTCAAAAGAAATCTTTTGAGTATAGATTAAGCAATTCAAATCCTATTCAAGCTATTAAAATTAGCTGATTTTGACTTCCATCCTTAATAAGTGAAATTTTTATAATTTTCGACATTTTCACTCTTTAAGTCAAATACTCTATACGTAAAATACCTGCAAGCAATGGAAGGATGTTGAAATGGGCAAGAGTCTCCATTCTTACACACAGGCCAAAACCTGCATCTCTCACCTGGTTTCTGTATTACACCATCAGCAGGCTTGAATCCTGAATCAATCAATCAATCAATCAATCAATCAATCATTCAATCAATTAATGAGCAAGAGTCTCCATTCTTACACACAGGCCAAAACTTGCATCTCTCACCTGGCTTCTGTATTACACTATAAGTAGGCTTGAATAATGAATCAATAAATTTCATATAATTAGTAGTAAATTCATATAAATTGTATATTCAAATATTAGTTATTTACATATGGCCATAAATAAATAGCGAAAGAGTTGATAGCTCAGATAGCATTTCTTGTGCCGTTTGAGACGTCCCTGATATAACGTCAGATGATGAAACTGATGTTAAACCTGTATTTTGTTGTATTACAATCGATCGTATAATATATACACACACCTTGAACATCATTTATACTGCCTGCAGAGCTCGATGCACCAACACTGGCTGCACCAACAAATGGACTACTCGGTGCAGGCTGCGCCACCTGTGGCTTCACTCGCACCACGTTTTTCGGTGCATCGATAGATAGCGCAGGAGAAGCTGGACCGGCAGAGTGGGTAAGGTCCACAATATCATCATGGACAGCAGGACCACCGATCATCTGAACCCAAGACTTGACATCATACATACTGTCCAGAGTCACGACAAACTTTGTATCCACCTTGGGTTTCTTCTTCCTCTCTAGCATGTTCTGTCTAACAACACAGAATGATAAAATTATGATTATTAAATTATTAATTGAGTTTACATTAATCAATCAATCAATTATTCATCAACTTACAAAAAACTGATTGATAAGTATGTCAAGCATATGCATCTGACATTATCTAAGTGACAACTATAAATCTAAGAATCTCTAATAACAAAATAACATTGATTGATTGATAATTAATCAATCAATGGCAATTTACCGTCTGGTTTCTCACAAGAAGGCGATGTCAGAGACATCAAAAGTCATTTATGATGTTACGTTGTTGCTGTGTTGTAATTTACTAATTGATGATGTAAGTAGGCTAGCTCAACTATTCAATGCTGGTTGCTGATTTTAGCTGTTACTATCTAACTATATAATAAGGTTAAATTCTTATCAATTATGAAAGTGTTCTATAGTCTATCTATGAAAAATCTTAAATGCTGCCTGATATTGATTATGCTGTGCACGTTTTTTCTCGTTTCTGAGCACTGTGTTTTTCTGTTATTTTTCGATTTGCTATTTGATTTCTGTTTGTTTTGTGTGTGCATATTGTTTCTATGCCCAAGTGGCGAATAAAGTTGGATATACGCCCTGTTTCATAGCTACAGAGACGGCTTTATGTTATTGATTTTTTGCCTAAGTTATAGTGTGTATCCTTTGTTATTTGGCATGCAACAGCAAGGGCCTATTTGTAATCTATATTGAAAATTGTAAGAGAATTGAAAGCATAATCACCGAGATATTGCATTTTCTGCGTGGCACCTAGTGAGGTCTTGATTTCCAATATGGATAGAACAGGGGTGGGGGTTTAGAGACATCAGCAGAGTGTGTGCCTCAGAAACCAGTGACCCAGGATGAAATCCCAGGTCAGTCGACTAGAAAGTTAAAAAAAAAAATGTCTGGATGGTTATATTCGCACATCTGAACTGGCTGTCATTGTGCGCTATAAGGCCAAGATAGGCAATCAGAAGTGGAGCCAAAAAAAAACGCCACCTTGCAAATATATTTAAAACATATTCTGTTGGCAAGTGTGAGCAATTGATGAAGAAAAAAACAGCATAATTATACCGTAACCGGAGGCATAATGAGCCTAATGTAATGCTATTCTGTCCATATTGGGAACCAAGACCTTACTAGGTGCCATGCACAAAATGCAATATCTCAGCGATTATGTGTTCAATTTACTTGAGATTCTCAATACAAATCACAAATAGGCCCCTGGTGATGCGTGCCAAATATCAAAGGAAACTCACTATTACTTGGGTAGAAAATCGAAAACATACAGCGATCTCGGTAGTTATGGAACACGGTGTATACAAAATGTATAATGTAAAATCAATTTGATGCCCAGTGGCATGTGCAGCAAATATTGGACATTACAAAAACTTGTAATATTAACAGAATAAACTGATGCATAAGCGTTAGAGATGGGGGGACTGCAGCCCCCCAACCTTTAGGACATTTTTGGGCAAAACATGTCAGAATTTTTTGGCTAACGTTACAGGTTTCCGGAAAAAGAAAATCCAACCCCCCACCCCGTAATAAAAGTTCCCCTATGCCTATGAACTGATAGCCTACTTTTTCTGCTGTATGAGTATCTGCCTCAACTTCTCTAAATCTTCTTCAACATCATCTTCATCCTCGTCTGCCTCTATCTGAATTCCTGCCTCTACCTCCTCTTCAATCTGTGCCCCACCCAAATGAGTGATTCCCATCTGTGAATCCTCCTGATATTCCACTGGCTCCATTGCTTCTCTCAATACTTCGTGCACAGCATCTTCAGCATCAGCTTCCATTTTAACGTCAGCGGTGTCTAGCTGATATCTGAGAGGTGCGGGGTCGGAGAGTCGTACTCTCTTGATGGCTACGTCATCATCGTCTGATTGACTGTACTGGACGAATCTTCTGTCATCACCTGGATATAGAAAATAACGATTAATCAATGTCAAAATAATTATCAATATTAGTCTTTAGACTAAGAGGTGACAGAGAAATATTAGGGTGTTGAAAAGATTACTTTATAAAATAAGATCAGTGTCATATACCATCTCTGACAGCGCCTTCGGGTGAGGAACCGAACTCATTGTCAATCCTCATTGTATTGTATTTAATACAAAAAATAAGATTTAAATCTCATATCATATTTATAAATTAATATTCAAAAAGCTAACTGACATTATCAATCAATCAACCAATTTTAATTTAATTCTTATATTAATCTGATTAGTCCAGTCCCTGTAATAGAGTCCCGTAGGAATTTTAGAGTTGACTAAGGATTCATACTAGGCTAGTTAGTGGGACCCTTGGGCTATGAGAAAATCTTGGGTAGACTTCACCAAAACATGGACTAGGTTTTTTATGGCCAATTTAAAATAAGGCTGAAAATGTATAATATTTGACATAACTATCCATGTGTAATTAAGTTTATGTGAGTTCACACACATCATTTTGCAGATCATTGTAGGCCTATTACATAATTAAGAAACAATATAATTATTAACTGTATTTGGAAAGAGTGAAGGCTAAAGGAAAGGAAGAAGACCAAGACTAACGTTGTTGAATGAGATTATAGCAATGACAGGGAAGAGGTAAGAAGATTTGATGGCTATAACTGAACATTGAAACCAGTGAATGTTTTGTACAAATACATACGTCCTTGATATCACCATCGGGTGAAGAACCGGATGTTAAATCCTCTCTGTTTTTATTGTATTATATTGAATACAGCCTGCAGAGATTAAATCTCAAACTGACTCCTCCAGGTATTCAGTGTATTTTAGCAAAACTTTGATAAAGTAGATAAAATTACAGTCAAATACCTTACACAGATTGAACCGATTTTTACTTGCATAAACCTCTACACTTGCAATATGCAGTGCAAGTGATGTAATTTTGTGCGGACTTGCAATTACGCAAACAAAGTTGTGCAAGTTGTTTGCTGCCACACTTGACTAAATACTATTATGTTAACTGCAGTAAGTTCTTTGCTGGTACTACATCCACTGTCATCAATCCAGTCATTGTCACAGGCCTCCTCCTGGAAGGAAGCATCCAACAGAAGGACAAACTGACAACATTCGAAGTGACAATGCTGCAAATGTCCCAGAATTGAGCGAGATGTTGGTGGCAGGTCCATTAATGGCTTCTTGTGATACAAGTCAATACAAAGTTGATTAAATATTCTACTTGAGGTATTTGGTTTCAAGAATTAGTCAGGTACTGGCAAAATTCAGCCTTCAATAAGGCTATCTAGGTCTACACAACATTTATTTTATCTGGCAACCGAGGCCATGTGTGTAAC
>JAQFZF010001726.1:0-13523 GCA_034695365.1 Enchytraeus norvegicus | reverse complement strand
AGGCTTTATTATTTCGGGGCGATCGATTAGTCATTATTATTAAGGCACGATCGGTTAGGCATAAATATTTAGATACGATCGGTTAGGCATTATTATTTCGGTACGATCGGTTAGGCATTATTATTTAGGTACGATCGATCGGTTAGGTATTGTTATTTAGGCACGATCGGTTAGGCATTATTATTTAAGTACGATCGGTTAGGCATTATTATTTAGGCACGATCGGTTTGTATTATTATTTAGGTACGATCGGTTAGGCATTATTATTTAGGTACGATCGGTTAGGCATTATTATTTAGGGACGATCGGTTAGGTATTATTATTTAGGCACGATCGGTTCGGCATTATTATTTAGGTACGATCGGTTAGGCATTATTATTTAGGCACGATCGGTTTGTATTATTATTTAGGGACGATCGGTTAGGCATTATTATTTAGGTACGATCGGTTAGGTATTATTATTTAGGACGATCGGTTAGGCATTATTATTTAGGTACGATCGGTTAGGCATTATTGTGGATCTTTAACCGTTATTTAATATTTGATTTTACTTTTGACTCTATGCTTCACTCCTCTTAATCATATTTAGCTTTCAGTACTAACTACGAAATATAGTCAGTTTCATACTACTCTTAATCATCTCGACCAAATCACTGGACAGTCTAGTGAAATCACACTGGAATCAAATCGTGGTAATAGTCAGGCTCAGCCAAATTGAGTGAGTGTTCATTCAATTTCAATGTCGGTCCGTCAAATCTACAAAACGGTTCAAGCAATCCAGGTGTTGGTCCAGTTCATAATCAGTATAAATGCCCATGAATATAATTTTGTGCATGACTTAGTTTGATGTTGTATGATTGAGTAAGGGAACAATCCATGTTGTAATTACCCTCTCGCGTATGGCTTCCCCCGAAAAAAGAGAGAAAAATCTAAATTTTGTGAAATGATCTATAGCAATCCTTTATAAAAGGCCTTTACCTAGATATAAATAGTAACCATTTTATACTTGTGCTTCGAGCGTTATTTCATCGATCTAATATTCTGAGGCCTTTATTTTTTGTATCGTGACGGAGAGAGATATTTTAATAAATTCAACATTCGTTTTCAAAGGGTATCAAACACTTAGAAATTCTGCACACTAATAGATAAATAACAATATAACAATATAACCTATTTTCTTGGGAATATATAGTCTGACTTTCGAGGTGGTTTCCCGTTGCCTTCCTCAGTATGAAAATATCTGCGTTAGTCGGCTTTTTCGAAACATGTGTAGTTTTCAGTTGGTCTATTCTCAAGTTTCCCGGATCCAGCACAGGCATGACTTCTAATATTAATTGATATTTCGCATGGCAGAGTCTAACTAAGATACAGAATAAACTTTAAATAGCTAAAACCCGTTTTTTATCAAACATGTCTAGAATCAACCAATCAATCAGCCAGTTATAGCAACTATGATATAAATGTATATCTCTAGGCCTGTATTATTGTGTTGACTCCTAAAACTAAGTTTCAGAAAAGATGTGGCATTGACGGCTATTGTACCCCAGCCTATGATTAAAGGAGCAATAGGAGCATGCGTAGGCCTAGAGAGTATGTAGCCGAAGTACGAATATATGAACATTTGTGGAATCAGTAAAAAAATACAACTCGATTGTTTCATTCTCAGAACGTTAAGAGATTGGTTTACGATTTAATAAAAACAATTTCACAATGCTACAATATATATATATTATATTTGCCGTTTCATGACAAAATATTGTGCGGTATTAGAGTTTGAGAATGTGACTTAGCCTATAGGTGTCATCTATTAATAAATGACGCCTATTACAATTTATTGACAAAAATAACACTGTCAAGTAGGCCAGCCTAAATTATTAGTTCACGTCACAGAATGAAACTTCACAGCTTGACAGAAACTAATCAGGAACTAAATTAAAAGGTTTAAAAAATGTTTGCATTGTAAAACACCCCTCCCCCCCTCATTCGGTCCCATTTAATAGAGGCAAGAAGGGGGGTCACCCCGGGTGTTGACGTAATATATGAATGACCAGGCCCATCGGTGAATATGCTTCCCCTTCCCCTCAATTTGGTAATATTGAACAGAGGCTTATCAGAAACTTTTCCCCCTGCTATAACGTTACACTTGTGAAACATCAATCTCTCTCTTCCTGGGTCCACCATTAAAAAAAAGTTAAAAAGCGAAGCGACCGAAGCAAATTTCATCCACCCAAATTGCAATTTCTAGCTAAAACACTTAAATCAAATAAACCATAAAACTCATACTAACAAAATGTCAACTCAGTTTAGAGTTAGATGGTGTCAGAAAGAAGTTTGTAAGCCAATGTTAAACTACATAATTTATAAGCCAATGTTAGGCCTTCAACTATAAGCTGGTTAACTATAAGATCCAAAAGCTGCATAAGATACCGAGAAAAATAATTCAGGTGTGTAATAGGCTAATTTGTCAGTGAGAGAAAATATAGCGAGCGAAGCAGTGACATTTACAAAAAAATAAATTCCAAAATATAGGCTAATGACCAAAACTGGACGTGGAGGCAGTGAGCGAGGTAAGTGGGAGAGGTGGAGGGGGGAGGGGTAGTCCGAGATAACAAAACATATGCGTGGGCTACGGTAGGAAATGTAGGCTTATAAGTATCGCTACTAGTTTAGGCGTACAACGCTAATAATTGGGCCTAAGTAAGTAAGGCACTCCTTGTTAGGAATTTTTGCCAGGAAACGGAAAAGCATTCATTATAGGCCTATGTGGATTTCTAATTTAGACTGGAACTTGGTTGTGTAACCTCTGGCGATTCGAACATCAATTATAGCATGTCTATTGCCTACCTTGCATATTAGTTAGTTATTTTATTTCAAAATCACAGTGTTACAATCATATATACAGATTTCAGTGTTCAAATGATATACATTTACAATTAACAATAATGATGTGAAATAACAGTTTAGAAGATTAGTGGTTTTAAGGTTTCCTGAGGGACCTTTCGGCCATCGAGCAGGACGCCTGTAGACAAAAAATAAAAGAATGTCATGAATATAAACAAAATTAATTTATAACGAACTTCATAATATTACTGTTTAACACATACAACACAAAAAGAACTCAAAACAATAACACAAATCATTAAATTAAATTGAATTTCCAGAGAAATTAAAGACTTACATAATCTAAGAAAACCAGATGTACTCGAACAGTCTTTAATGACATTTGGTAACTTGAGCCACATTGAGGGTCCAATGAAACTTATAGACTTCTAGTTGCTAACGTAATTTAAATTAAATTGATGCTTAAAGCGAGCATTAAAGGAATGAACTTCATCATTAGAACAAAAGATCTTGGAAATTACAGTGGGTAGACTCTGGCGGCAATAGATAAAGCGATGCATCAACTTAAGTAGAAATAATTTATAAAGTAAATGTACAGGGAGTGTGTTATAATTTATGTATAAATCTTGACTTATTGTTATTAAATGACCTAAGTTAAAGACTATTAGCTGCATTCAACGTCAGTTTTGTGACCTATCGACACAATATAATAATAAGTGAGTCCTGGGATTTGAACCATGAACTTATGAAAGCTGAGTCAGACACTAATCCGATGTGTTAACTTTCTCTACCAACACTATGATGTGTTGCTATATTCCAGGTGCGCAGTTATCACATCAGTTGAGAGAGCAATGAACAAGAGTAGTCTGGTCGGTGGATCGGCGAGTAAGACCCAAGGCTTGAACCAAGATCGTGTGTTCCGCTTTGGCTCCTCCAACAACCAGGGGTGGGGGCAGAACAAGCCCTGGGAGGGGGGAAACTACAGTAACCAGGGTAACCACTCCATGAACAGCGGTTACAACCAGTACTATACCCCACAGAACGGGCGAGGTTCACATAACTTCAGAAACAACAACGGATACAACAATAACTATAAGAACGGCAATCGGTACAAGAATCGGTACAGCGATGGGCAGCAGTATGGCAGTTATAAACAAGGTGGTGTGAATGGTGCTCAGTACCAGGGCCCTAGACATGGGTACAACGGGGCGGGTGGGAGTTTTGAAGGTGGGGGAGATGGTAGACAGTGGAAGAATCAAGCGAGGGGTGAGAATTGTTCTGTGGGGGCGGCGGCTACTCATGGTAAAGCCGCAAGTGATGCAGCGACTGCTGTACCAGCGGACGACATTCCTGCACCAAATGGTAAGAGTCTGCTTTAGTATCTATTTCTGTGTATTTCTTTCTGAATTCTGCGTGCATTTTGTTAAAGTTCTAGGCACTCAGTACAGAACCAAATGGTAGGAGTCTGTCTAGTTGTTGCTAAATAAATCTAAATCTGTTTTCTATTTTTCTGTTATCTAGTTCTGCTTATCTAAATATGGCCAGTGAGTGAAGTTTGCATTCCTCACTGTCTATGTTAAGAGTTTTTCAACAGGCAGGTTATCTTCGATTCTACATGTAGGGCCAGGCATATACTTTATCCTTGCAAAAACAATTGTTATTATCTTGCCTATCGAGTCGATCAGTCATAAACCCCATTTATTTATTAACCACTATATATACTGTTGATATAACAGGAGATGGGGAGGATCTGCCCACACCCTCAGTGGTTCTATTCAAGCGTGAGGGTGTTGAGCTGTCTTGGCGCCAGAACTCTATCAAGCAGCACGGCGCAGGCCTGTACAACACAATCAACACGTGTTATCTAAACGCCAGTCTCCAGTGTCTTTCTCATCTACCACCCGTCGCTAATTACTTTCTTCATACGCACAATAGAAGAACATGCTGTCCGCGTGAGACTTGCTTTTACTTATCTATTTGTGATATGATATATCTTTTTTCGATATATAATATGTCTGCTGTTTGATATCTGGTAATAAATTAATAAAAGTTCTGGTTGATTGATTGATATCTATCAATGGCTGAGCACATCGGTTAAGTGTCCGACTCGGGTTCCATAGATTCATGGTTCGGATGCCAGGCTTACCTGTCACTGATGTAGCCGTAATTCTACTAAACTGACGTTCAGCTTTAATACATATGGAGCAATAATGCGTGTTAGAATATATTTAATGTACGATACTTTTAATACATTCCTTATCCTTTATAGGATATCAAAGTAATTGATTTTACAATCTTTAACTTCTTGATATGTGGAACTTCATGGTATTTGCAAGATTTCCTTAAATTCCAGTGGAAGACTAGTAAAATCTTCTGTCCTGTCTTGCTGTAGCTTATGCACTGTTCATCCAGTCATAGCTTGTAATGATTAAGATACCCAGTACCAATGGTAGTGGAGAAAAGCTTGGGACTAGGCTCCCACATTGATAGCACTGGGCCTTTGGCAATTCCTCTATTAAAATTTTTTTAATCACTGTGCCATTTTGAATAGAGCCGGTAAATTCTGTACCTGGAACTGAATGCTTTGATTGATTGATTGTTTGATTGATTGATTGTAGAAGAAAGGACGTGCCTGATGTGCTGTTTGAGTGACCACATCAGGAAATGTTTCAAGATTCAGGAGTCGTTCACACCACAGAGTGTCATCCATCGACTCAAAGGTCAGATCTCTTTAGCTGTCTAAATTGCTCTAACATCGTAACATTAATGGGCTAAAACAGTTAAATTTGGCCTCAGTTTTGCGACCTACTGATGACATCAGTGACGGGTGAGCCCTGATATTCAAGCCATGTATCGGGTACTATGGAACCTGAGTTGTATACTTAGTAGGGTGGGTCGAATTGATGTAAATGTTTTGTTGGAGCTATGAAACACTATTTAAAAAGTTGTTACATGACACGATGTTTACAAAAATTTAAGAATTTAATTTTTTTATTTAATGTTTACACTTGCCAACTTTTAATCATAGAAAGGTGTTATTGTTGTGTAAGTAAAATAATGTAAAATCTACCCAAGTGTAATCACTAATCAATACACTTATCAAATCTGTTTTCCAAAGTAATTAGCTAAGAACTCTATTACACAAGCTATTTAAGTAATAATGAAGATTGTTTTGCCATTTGGAATGAGCTTTGGTATCCACTTTAGGCAGTCGAAGCCTAACAGTCTTGGCCAACAATACTATGCCACGTCGAGATTTATGCCTGTAGACTTTCGAACTACATGTAGATGCTGAAACATCTTTAATTGTCCTTTCGACAACTTGTGAATGGCATGGAAATGATGCTTGAATAAGTTGGAGATATGTCTCAAGGTCAGCGCTGGACACATTTGACAGCAGTGGAGGAGGTGTTACCCGACAGTTGTCATAGTCAATCATATCACTGTACTTTTTAGCAGAGAAGTTCAGCTTAATGTCATGTAACAATACATTTGTCAGAATGAGCAAGAAACAGTTGGCTGCAGTACTGGAAACAATATCTTGATCTGTTTTTGAGATGTTGGCTCTGTTTCATAAAGGAATAAGAAATCTGAAACCACGTAGTGCCATAAACATTTACCACGAAACTAACTACTCTCTGCAATGACTTTGATGCAACTATCTTTGACACCTTCACAGTTAAACATGCCTTGAGAAAAAATTTATGATCTATGCTGAGATTTGTTAGAATAGCCGCAGGAAAAGCAACAACTTGTCCAGCATGGGGACAAGTCAACAGTTTGGATGTCTTTCGGATAGAACACAATTGCATAATTAGCAATTACACCGGATGATGTAGCAGGTCTAGCGTCAACATATGAGAAATATTATTAAATTCATTCATCATTCAAGTGTAACTGACAAAGCAGCCGTGGCAGTGTTCGTACCAATTGCTCCTCTATTTCTCAAAACGCCATTGTTCTCACCGGTCGGTGTTGGTTCCATCACATTTCTTGAAGAGTGTCAGTAGACTCTGTTTCTTTCTTTTAGGACTGACATGATCTCATTGGCAACATCAGTAGCTTCACTGCTTGCAGGAACAAACATGATCAACATAGTTGTTGTCAGGATATGAGTCAATAACATTGTGCTCCTCCTTCATGCTTCTACGGCAATTACATTGGTCTCCTCAACTATGGGCCATGTCCTGTTTTCCACTATATTCAGATTTTTAATACTGCATTCGTTATCACACAAGCCTCTCTGTTAGATCTTGCATTTATCAAGAACCTTCCGTCGTTCTGGATACTTGTTTCTATTTTGCAGAGAAACTGAATCATCAATTGACTTCATATAAACATACTGTCATGACTGTGTAACATTACTTCTTTCTGTTTCTTCTTCTTCTGCTTTGTTATCATCATACTCGTAATAATCAGCAGCATTTCTGGTTCAGCGTGCTGAATTTATAGCTTTTCCTTTTCTATCTCTAAAGTTTAGATGTGACTATGCCAACATTTTTAATGATGCATTTCCGTGTTTCATTATTATTTTTTAGATGTTTTTATTTGATTTTATAGGGTGCTCTAAACTTCTTTAAAGCTCTGTAGACTATTTAGCTAGTACTATCTAGACATGAATCATAAAAATCTAAATCTAAATGACATTTTTATGCAATGATATGACTGGTGTAAAACAGCATCATTTTGAAATTACATAGTAAATTTCAAGTTAAAGTTGGTAACCCTAAATCAAATTTTTATTCCATTTCTTTTACAAATCATTAATTTGGACCCCAACAGGCAATTTTATTTCCATGTTTCAGGAAAAACAAATCTTTCTACCCATCCTAATACTTAGCCTTGTACACTTCATTGAGCATTTAGTCCAGTTTAGAGAGTTAGGTTTAGTGGTAGTCTAGTGGTTAACATTGTGCGCTCATTCGCTCAAATGTAAGATATTGAAGAGCCTTTGGTTCAAACCCAGATCAGAGACTACAGGATAATTAATTTGTCAGATTGTTTTGAAATAAATGAATATATATGTTATATTTTTCCTTTGAAATTTTAAAAATTTATTGTTTATTTAAAAGTCTACAATTGATATTGGTTAATGTTTCCAGAAATCGCACCAAGTTCATAAATTTTATAAAAGAATTAAGAAGTCTGCGATTGGTTGATATTTCCAGTGATTGCATCAAAGGTCGTACTTCACGAGGTCCAGCAGCGAGATGCACGAGAGTTTCTCAGATTTAAATAAGTGTCAATTTTCTTTTCTTATTTGTTATTTCTTTTGTTATTTTTTAATATAAATATAAATAATTTTTGTCTTGTTTTGTGTAAATTTATATTGTTTGTCAGTTGATGTCATGTAACTATCTGCGATTATCAGATTGTTTTGCCACATACAAATTTATTTATATTATATATATATATTTTTTATTTCTGTAAAATTAAGTATACATGGAAGATGTCTACAATTGATTGATGTTTGCAGAGATAGCACCCAAGTTTATACAATACCAGCAGGAGGATGCTCACGAGTTCCTACGACTCCTCACTGAGAAATGTCAACAGTGTCTGCTCAAGAAACACGGTGAACCGTAAGTCTTTTCTATTTTTTCTCGTGTATTTTCGCATATATGACTGGCCCCACATGCTAGTTTCCATGCTTAAGTTACTGTTTTGGTGTGTTTTTGTTACTTTAATCAGTTCCTGATTAATCTGACCTTTGCCATTGTTGGTGCTTCAAGGGACCAGCTCAGATACACGATTAGCCTTCCATTTTGCAGGCACCGATACGCACCCGTGCCCAAGGGTGCCGGGGATATTTCGTCGACTGAGCTGGGTATCGTTCCCACGCCTCGAGCCATCACTTGATACTGAAGCAGACACACTAATCGCTTCACTAAATCTCTGTCGGCTCCACATCTGTCTCGCTTGTTTTAATGCAAAATAGTGAACTCATTTTATATGTAATCCAATTGTTGGATTTGATGTCGATTTCTAACGTAACTAACATAACACAGATTTAATACAGAATTCTTTTACTCGTACAAGTAATCTCACAATAAGTTCACAACAAATCCCGCATCGTAATAGTTCTTGCTCCTACCTTGTTCCATTTACTTCACCTATCAACTCTCCAGTCAATTGTCTACTTCCCATACCATCTCAGAACATAAAACTAACCAAGTCAGGCAAAAGTTGCAAAGAACTTTATATTTCATTTTAATATAACCTTCCTCTACCAATCATCTGCAACTTAACCTTACTATAGAAATCATCCCCTAAAGTCATGCATATAATTATTTAAAGATAAAAAAAGATTGGATTAATTTCTTCACTTCATATGATGTTACAAATCAATAGTTGTGAAGTCATTTCCTCTCTTTTCCATTCCTAAATTGATTAAGTTGTGAGTTGCCACCGTAGCCTGGCAACCATCATAGATACAGAGTTCACAAAATGACCTACTAATACTCATTACTGTTTGCTGCAGCTGTTGGTGTTGTTGAAGAATCATACGTTAAATCCTCATTGATTGATTGATTGAGTGATTGATGGATTGATTGATTGATTGATTGATTGTGTAGGTTGGATAGATGGAGCAAGGAGACTAACGCTGTCAGTCAGATATTTGTAGGCTACCTGAGGAGTCAGGGTAGGTCTTGATACTCCTAGAAATATCTAGTCGTAATAATAACATCTATAGGTTTAATGTCCATGTCCACATGGAAGGGTGATGTCAGTGACAATAAGTTCTATAGTGTCAAAAGTCTATGTGTACTTTAAATGGGTTACCTCTGTTTTACCCCCCCCCCCCCCCCCCTCTCTCTCTTTCGCTCTCTCTCTCTTTCTCAGTTCACTGCCTAACGGCGGGTCCATGGCATATAACTGTCGAGTTTGCATTTCGGATTTTCTTGGATAGAATATTGTTTCTAAAGGGTTTCCTTAACCAGTGACTGCACTAGTCGCCTTCTAAGGAACACGTGCAGCTTTCGGTTGGTCTATTCTTATGTTTTGCCGGATCCAACACGATTTATCTCTATTATGATGATTATGATGACAGTATTTTATCAGCTAAATCTGACAGTACTAAGCTCATCTCATACCTAAGAATGAATACGTTTGAGAAATAAAACTCAGTCCATTAATACTGTACTTGGTATGAACATTAGGGTTTTAAATTTACAGTTGCATGCAATTAAATGGTTTCAGTGAAAAATTTAGTGTGTATTTAAATTTGACGAATACAAGTACAACCTCAATAAATTTAATACAAGAATACATATATAGAATACATGAACTATATTGTATTGTAATTAACTGCATAAGAATTTGTCTGCATGCACGGGTCATTCACTGCCCCCTATCTGTTCTCTATCGGATAGAGGGGGGGCCAGGCAGCCCAGGAGACCTAGAGTATGTGTATTTGTATGTGTGTGTGTGTGTACACGGGCAGCTACAAGGTGCAGGGTGGGTGTAGCTAATGACCACCCTGTGTATCATGCGGCCTACATAAATAATAGACTTTTATTTTATTTGATGATTTATTCTAAAGAACTGTATATAGTTGAGTTTATTTGTATGCATCCATTGTTCATCTAATATCTTGCATGACTTCAATGACATCATCCCTGGATGAAGAAACGGACGTTAAACATGTATTATTATTATTATTGTTATCTGTCTCGGATGTCATCGTGAAGTGATGATATGGACATTAAATTTGCATTGATTGACTGATTTTTAGTATTATTGAGCTCTATTGTATATCTTTGTATTTCTTTCATTTTATGAGTTTCTTTTAATGTTGATTGTTTGTATGTGTATGTAATTGTGGGGGGTGAGGAAGGGAGATGCTGGAGATGACGACATCGGTAGAGTTTTCGTCTCATAAGCAAGTCACCTAGGATCGAATCCCAGGTCACAGGACAAAAAATAATTAACTCTGGGCAACTTATCAGGAAGGTTATTGGTTTATTCATGCGCTACCTAAATATCTAAATATTGTGCCCTATCTGAAAGGCAACGATGGAATTAATCAGGAGTGGAAAGGAGTGAAAAAATAAATGACCCCACCTGCCGATTTTGTCAAACATGTGCGGCTGTCTTGTGTAATCAACGTTGTTTGTGTTGCAGTGCGGTGTAGAACATGCGGCTATAAGAGCAACACGTTCGACGAATTTATGGATATCTGCCTTAACATCAAGGTCTGTCAATCAATCAATCAATGATAAGTTCTATTACTACATTATTAGTATTTCAAGACCACAATACATACCATCATACACAGATTCTACATAAAAGGTGTGTGATTGATCAATGTCACAGAATAAATATAAGAATAGACCAACCGAAAGCTGCACGTGTTTCGTAAAAGCTAATTAATGCAGTCACTGGTTTAGGAGACCCCTCAGAAACAAAATTGTCTACAGAGAGAATATGGCATAAACACTCTACAGTTGTAAGCCATGGACTTGGCAGTAGTAATAATAATAGGCAGTACACTAAGGCTAAGGCCGAATTTGACATCAGTTTCATCTCTAGAAAGGGATATCAGTGACAGGCGAGCCTCGGATTCGAACCCCACATATACTGATCCACAGTATGCACTGAGAGAGAGAGAGAGAGAGTGATTGGATAACTATAATTATTACTTGTTTTGTTTTATCATACTGTTATTGTTGTTGTCACAGCACGCCACTAACCTCACCCAGGCTCTGAACCACTATGTGGCACCTGAACAGCTCGACAACGACAACGCCTACAACTGCTCCTGGTACGACAGCTCTTTGACTTTATGATGTAGCGGTTAAAATTATATTTACAAGATTTCTGTATACGTTTTGTAAATATAGAAATGATAAAATGCTTACTGAGCAACAGTGTGCATGCAGTGAATTAAGTACAACATCTATGCTCAATAATCCAGAGTCTTAGTAAACAATTATCCAAGTCAATTAACCGATAAAATGTTGTTGATTAAGCTAGATTTCACATTCTTCCTGCTTGATATTTTAATCTAATATAATACACAGCATAATTGAGTAGTCTAGCCTGCAATATACTACAGCTGATGTGACGGGATATATTATTGTATATGCATATATTTCTATGTTGACAGTTGTAAGCAGAAGGTGACGGCCACCAAGAGTCTCACAGTTCACGTTGCTCCCAATGTTCTCACTATACAGCTCAAGCGCTACAGCAATGACTACGGGGTCGCTGAGACCAAGGTCACGCACCACGTTGACTTCTACGACCGCCTTAACCTCACCCCCTACATGAGCTCAGCTCCACCGATACCTGCAGGGGCAGCGAGTAAGTCCAATGGTTCATCCCAGGGGTCGTGCAATGGGTTGTCGAATGGTTCGTCCCAACAGCCGTCCAATGGGTTGTCAAATGGTTCGTCCCAGGGGCTATCAAATGGTTCATCCAATGGTTCATCCCAGGGGCTCTCTAATAGTTCGTCCCAGGGGCTATCCAATGGTTTGTCTAATGGTTCGTCCCAGGGGCCATCAAATGGCTCGTCCCAGGGACTATCTAATGGTTCGTCCAATGGTTTGTCCCAGGGGCCATCAAATGGCTCGTCCCAGGGGCTATTCAATGGTTCGTCCCAAATTCCATCCAATGGTTCGTCCATGTCCCAGGGGCTGTCTAATTGTTCATCCCAAGTGCTATTAAATGGTTTATCTCAAGGGCCATCTAATGGTTCATCTCTGACTTGCCCCACAGCCCCGTCACTGGTGCCACCCAATGTGCCGGCACACGTGTGGTACAGGCTGCACGGGGTGCTGGTGCACCGTGGTGTCAGCACCACGTCAGGGCACTACTACTGCTACGTCAGGACTGCTGGTGGTGCTTGGTGCTGCATGGATGACAGTGTGGTGACAGAGGTAAAGAAAGACACGGTGTTCGGCTGCCAGGCCTACATGCTGTTCTTTGTGAGGGAGTCTAGTGCTGTCTGTAAGGTAGGCTCAACCTTCTATCAATCAATCAATCAATTAGGCTTACATGCTGTTCTATGTGAGGGAGTCTAGTGCTGTCTGTAAGGTAGGCTCAATCAATCAGCAATTAATCAATCAATTAATTAGGCTTACATGCTGTTCTATGTGAGAGAGTCTACTGGTGTCTGTAAGGTAGGCAGAAATTATAGACTTCTATAAAAAACTATGATAAGTTTGCGTAAATAGAGTTAATTACTGTGAAAGATCATTTACATTGTATACATTAGTAACTATGGGCTCACATATCAACGTCCGGTGAAAGATCTGTTGCAGTGGAAGCACAGATCGTTTTTTGTTCTTGAGTCTTCTGATCCTTGTTTACTAGTCCAGATTCTGTCTAATCAGTCCATGAGTCTTAAATTTCTCACCTTACAGGCTTATCAAATCTAGATATATATATATATATATATATATATATATTATATATGAAAATGTGCACATTTTTACCAATGTTTTCTTATATCTAAACTCTCTGTCTGTTCTCTGCTGTTGTTGTTATTACACACCCGAAGATCAGCCGTGGTGTTGACTCCCTCTATCTTTGCCTTGGAAACGCTCCTCCATCCAGCGGCACCGCCGCTTCGCAGGGATTGTTCATAAGTCCATTGGTGTCAGTGTTGTCTGTATTTGTATGCATTGAAAGAGGTGTATTGTGTCATGTGTTTGGTCAGAGCAAAGGGGGCAGAGTGG
>JAQFZF010001725.1:0-13525 GCA_034695365.1 Enchytraeus norvegicus | reverse complement strand
TTCCTATATTTACACTATAGATATTGTACCCAATTAGAGAAAATTCACTCTCCTGTAGGCCTTCACAACGTAATTTTGGGTTTACCTCAGTTATAATAATAACAGCAGGTTTTATAGTTAAAGTTTGTAATAGACCCCCCAATTCATCTCTTTTATTTAAGAATGTGTCGGCATTAGTGTAAATTATATTGAATTTTGAGCTAGTCTCACAAGAGGTATGCTGCACCACTACTGCTTCCTGATCCGCACAATTTTCATCTGTCCCGGTGGACCCCTTACCCTCCATATGTATTCCCCCTGCTCATTCAGTTGCTTATCCCTTGCCTCCTGCATCAATTTCTTATTATTCTCCCTATCACTTACAGTCAAGTCATGACCTATTCCTATATTCTTAAATTTTGCTGGGGCATCTCTTAGTTTTGTTAGAGACTCCATAATACGATTCTTTATGGTCCTTTCTCTCAGTTGTACCATTATTGGCCTTCCTCTACCAGGCTCACTGCCCTGAGCTGCCTCCTTCTTTCCTAGTCTAAATGTAGCCTTTATGGCGTTGTCCTCCACATCTATATCTAATACCTCCTTAATCAACTCCATACAGTATTCTTTATCCTGTTTGGCTCTATCACTTTCGGCAGTTTCTGGTACTCTAAATATAACAATATTGTTCTGCCTCAGGTCTCTGTCTTTTTCCTCCTCTGCTTTCTTCCTAGTGCAGTCTATCACGTGTTTAACTTTTTCTATATCCCCTGACACTGATGATAAACGACTATCTAGCTGTTCTGAAACAACATTGCAAATGTTGGTTTTAAGCTATCTAACCTGACATCAACTTTCTCCACAAGTTTGGCTTCAATAGCTGTTTTAAGTTTGACCTCCGTAGTTGCTAAAACTTCCTTAAAGGTCACAATATCCTTCTTCATTTCCTCGATCACAGTTTGAGCTATTGCGGAATTTATTTCTGATTTACAATTTTTAAGACGCATGATACCAGTAAGATTTTCATAGACTCGAGCTAGAACATCACTTAAAACATCACAGAAACAAGACTGAACGCAACAGCTGATTGAAAGAGTTATCATGCAGCTAACACATACTGTAGAATCATGCTTTACCAACGTTTAAAGTTCATCTCCGTTGTAAACAGCTTTCCAATTTCTATATATTAGGCCTTCTCAAAAAATAATAGACTGATTTAAATATTGTACATGCAAGCACATGCAACAATTTTATTTATCTATTTTATTTGTTGTTTAACGCAGACCACAAGGATATATTATAGAAAATATGCAACAATATGAAAACATATGGTAACGCCAAACCTTAAACTAGTAGTAATGGCTAATTTGCACAAAATGCTAAATACTAGCTAACCATGAGGCCTACTTGTCCGTGTATTGGTCCTGATGGGTGCGGAAAACTTGAGAATGAACCTACCGACAATTTCATGTGTTTCCTAAGAGGTGATTAGAGCAGATAATGCATTGTAGGGCAGAGTAATTTGGGCAATGGTGTATGTGTACTAGACCAATTGGTCGATCAAACTTCGGACTTGCGGAGGCTTACCACATCGTATGTGGCCTTGGTAGGCTAGAGTACTTTTCCCTTCACTGATTCTAAAAACGCCTTTGAGATACCTAGTATATTACCTTGTTACCGTAGAGTCACCACTGAATCCTGGAAGTGGACTAATGCATGTATGAGTGATCGCCAGCTGTCTCTCTGCCGTACCCCCTCCCTCAGTTGCCCGAGCCCTAGACCTGTCAACTCTTGTACAGCACCCCATCCTTCCATCTCGTTCTTGGCCTCCCTCCTCTTCTCTTACTCTCTCCAATACCCAACATAATTGACTTCTCTAGTCTCAAGGCCATCCGATCTCATTATATGACCAAAATATCTCACTTTTTTGCTTATCGATTTATTTCACCAAAATGCGGCTCTAATCCTAACTCATATATAGCTAGTATTTCGAGGCACTATAAAATGTAGTAGTAGTAGTAGTAGTAGTAGTAGTAGTAGTAGTAGTAGTAGTTCATTAGCAACTTCATTGCGACATACGCACAACGTTACAAGCTAGAAATACACATATATACAGTACAACGAAAACAGACCCTAAATAATTTAGAATCTGTTTAAGATTATTAGAAGCAGATAGATTTTGAGTCTTTCTAGAATGGAGCTTAGTACAAAGGTATTTTAAAGATCAATATGCAAAAGCTCTTAATAACAATTTTGGGTGTGAGAGCAGTGCACAAAGGAAGCGTTCGGTTGTGGGATCTCTTTCGTAGATTATAGGATGATACCTTAATTTCGGGTAGTAGGCCTAACTGATGCAGAACATGTTATTCATCGGTTAAAATACTTCCAAATAAAGTTCTGTCTAACTTCAAACATCCGGAGTCAAGTTCAGGAAGTGATACACCTCCGTCCAGATTCCATCTTGTAACTTTATGCACAAGGCTCGATAACTTAGTCTTATCTGCAGCAGAGACGAATTCCCACCAAGCCTGTGAAGCATAGGGTATCGTGGGCAGGAATACTGCGCTTCAAACATTATACAGTGCAGTACCTGAGAGACCATGGGTTTTGAGGGCCTTCAAGGAGAACATTTGCTAATGTGCCTGACTAACTTCGTCGAAACGTGTTCGCTGAAAGTTAGCATTTCATATATCGTCCGTGACATCGCCTTCGGGTGAGGAAACGGACTCTAAATTCTCATTGTATTGTATTGTGTAGTAACCCCGAAGGTGTTCTTTTGTATTTTATTGTATTACTCATGGCTGAACTATCTACCATGTCGACTCGATCAGTCCCTTACATACCTTACATACTTTACATACCTTACATACCTTACATACCTTACATACCTTACATACCTTATTCGAGTGGCGATACTGGATATCTCAAGTTGTGGGATTTGTAAATTTCCAAGGATTGGATGTAGTATCATAACCTTTCCTCGCCTTACTTATTATATTGTCCAATCTATTGTAATAATTAAATTAATGTCATAAATCAAGTAATTAGTCATCCATGTCAGAATCTGTGAACATAACGGATCACCTGGCTAAGCCATTGTAAAGGGATTGTCCGACTCGTAACTGTGTTTGTTCAACAGTAGGCTACCAAAAGAGCTGAACCAGTGGAGCATCGATTAAAGCGTTTCTACAGGATTCAAAAGTTCACACAAAGTTCCTATGTTCAAATCCCAGGCTCGCAGTTACTGATGGTGCTTATCGAAGAGAAACAAGCTAAATTGAGATTTTTCACAGGAGTGGGCCGATAATAAAAGCATATTTGTAGGATTACAATTACTTATTCACACAATTGGCCTACTCCGTATAAGCGATCATGCACCATTTGTCCTATAGTTCTATAAAATTTAGATCCAATATCATCTCTAAAGTTTTATCTGTAATTCCTAATTTTCTTTGGGAATATCATCTTCTTTTTCCATCGAAGGTTCAATACAACAACTCCTACACTAAGCCTACTTTCTCGCTCACTAATGAGCACACCATCGATCAACTTATGAAATCGATCTAATTGCAGATGCTTTGCCTTCACCATACCAACAATGAGGCCTTTGTTTAAATGAGATTATTGTTTCGGATGTGGTTTCCCGTTAACTTTCCCTGTGATTGCGTTAGTATTTCTCTACGAAACACGTGCAGCTTTCGAGTGTTGTGATCTATTCTCGAGTGTCCCGGATCCTAGACGGATAGAGTACATATAGGTTAATTGATTTACGAAGCACAACTTTATACAATAATTATGTTTACTGCGCACAATATACAAAAATAAATAGTGAATGTATAGTAAAAGATCTTGTTGTTTACTCTATTTATTACTCTGCGCGTCGGTTTTGGAGCCGATGAAGGCGATTCGACTGTCGCCCCCTGGCAATCAACTCTCATTGCTAAAAGCAAACCGTCAACTACATTGCAAGAAGACTGCATCAGTGCACCATACAGCTGGATGAATACTGAACAAACACTACTTTGAACTTAAATTTTACAATTCGGCGACTCTAACTTTTGAGAAACATGCATGGCACATTTTCGCGTGCATTTAACAAACTGATATTTTCATGTCTCCTTGGCTCAGTTGTAAGTCGCGTCAGTTTTCTGCGCAGAAGATCCTGGTTCTATTCCAGTAATAAAATCTCAGATGTGCAAACGCATAGGCAAACGGCCCATCATCTTCCTTCCGTGGGTCGTCCAATTAGTAGCAATTAGTATGTTGATTGGATTTGTTAGAAAGAGCAAATTATCGAGTCTCCTATTGGGCCTACGTGTGGCGATCTCATCGTCAGTTTTATGACAACTGCCACCTAGGTGTTGTAACTCGTTGCTTTAGATCAGTTCACGTGCAAATACGCTCTGTATAGACTCTATAGTATGAGGAAATCGGTAACTTTATAATGATAATTTAAGAGACATTGCATATAAGCCACATAGTCTAAGGCAGTGATTTCTAAATGATATCCAATTAATTAATTAATTGATCGATGTGATGGTTGATTGATTACGAGAAGGAATGATCCGTCATTTTACATAACAAATCTATAATTATCAATAAATATAATATTGATTTACAATTTCTAATTTCTAATCAAGGTTTCTGCTAAGAAAGTGGCAAATCGTGTCCGAGACGTGGAATGGAGGTCATCGATTCTAGTGGATGGTTTTATGAGACTTTTCGCTTCAGTTCAAAATAATGTAGAGTGTGAAGAGATCTGATCAAGCAACAAGTAAAGTAGCTGATCTATAATTCGTACTTATCTGGTAGTTAGGCTACTAGTAACAAGTAAAGTGGCTGATCTATTTGTCTTACTCATCCCGTAGTTACTAGTAACAATATAAGTGGCTGATCTATTAGTCGTACTCATCCCGTAGTGCGCAGCAGAGTAACATCGACAACACCATGCCAATCATCTGAAAAACAATCAAATAGATAATGATTATATATATAGGCCTACTATTGGGCTACTATTTTGGTTCTCAGGGGATTAAAATAACAATGTTGAAATTAAACATTATAAAATGCTTTCGATAAAGTAGTAAATTTTTTACATTCTTTTTATTTGTTTACCTCAACACAATTACAATCAGTATATTAAACACAATATAAATATAAACAAATAAACAAAATATAAGGTGGCGACCATAAAAGAGCCTAGGCTCTGTGAAGTTAAGTAATAATAGTAGTCATTGTTTTCTAATAAAAATAAAGTTTATGGAACTATTACACTACTACATTGAAAAACCTATGGTAACCAAATCATATAAGAATGTTCAAACTAACAGAAGGTAACAATATAACATCGAAAACACAGGCAAATTTAAAAAAAGGTTAAACTAGAGAACCATGCATTGAGACTTGTAGAATTGGTTGGTTTGTTGCACATCCGAGATTTGACTACAATACTGTAGACCTATATCTAATAATTTTATTTATGTTCATATATTCAATTTAAAATGAATCTAAAAGATTTGTTATAGCTAAAAATCTCTGAAATGATAATATAATTATTGTCAAACAGATTTATTTATTTTCGTTTTTACAGAATCTCTCTGGTATGATTATCATTTTTGGATGTGAGGTGTAACCAATAGGCCTATATAATACATGAAGTGTTATCTTGATACCATTTGGTAGTTTGACAATGATTTGTAGCCTAAATAATTAGCAGTTATGATATTATAGAAGTGAAAATGATATCCCTCCTAATGATGACCGATGTATTTTTAACAGAATAGAAAGATTTTATATTATTTAAATAGTTGATTGAGAACGGAAAGGCCAAATTATATTAGACCAAATTAGTAGAAATATAACCTTTATTAGAGACATACAACAATGGGCGCACTGTGCACACTGCACATCTAACTTATATATGACCAGAGATATAATGTACATTATACAACATGTATATAACAGTTTACTATAATTATATCTCTATAAATAGGTTACTTATTGCTTTACTGGTATATTCTCCATTTATGCACGTAGGCCTGTAGACGTGTATGTAAGATGAATGTGCAGTAGGCCTACGACTTTGTAATTTATAAATGATTTGAAATTGTCTAAAATTAAAACACTAGACAGGCCAAATATCAAAATAGTTAATTTACAATTATATGAATGAGGGCTAATTCTTATCATCTGCTGTCTATTAGTAGCATAAAGAGTAGATGGTAATAATTCAGAACCTGGCGTGGTTGGAAGAGGAGTAAGACAAGGTTGTTTGATGTCACCTGTACAGTTTTCCATATATGCTGAATCTATGATGAAAGAAGCATTAGGTGGCATTCGGACAGGAATAAAGGTTGGAGGAAAGGTGGTAAAAGACGTATGTTTTGCAGACGATCAGGGTATGGTGGCAGGAACACAGAAAGGTTTACAGAAAATAATGAATGCCTTACAAGGAGTAGCAGAAGTTTATGGTATGAACATTAATATAAATTAAATCAAGACAATGAGAGTATCTAGAAACGGAGGAGAAACTGTTGATATTCTTATAGAAGGGCAAAAGGTAGAACAGGTGAAGAAGTTTAAATATCTAGGTGCATGGATTACTGAAGACGGAAGATGTAAAGTAGATATAAGAACAAGAATAGCCAATTGATGGAAGAGAAGGACGAGGACGAAGCCGTATGGGAATGTTAGATGATCTAAAAGAAGGTGGAACATATGATGTCATGAAACGAAGAGCTAGCGATAGAGAGTTATGGAGGAATTGGACTCCTAGGACATGCCACTTGGTAGAGCACTAGATAGATAGATAGATCGTTAGTAGGTTATTCATGTTCTAGTATTGTACCTTCTATTTTGTCACCTGTATAGTACACATAGCCTAATTCCATGCACGTTGTTGTATTGTTGCATGCTTATTATTGCTGCATTTCGTTCGTTTACTGCTTTATAAAAAATATTTATATATTATCTTATACTCTGAAAATGTAAATGCCACTCGCGGCCTATATTTCCGTACACAAGCACATTTATGTTGCAGTGACGTTCGTCTCATGCTACAGTAGTGTGTCCGACTGTGTCACTGTGTGTCTGATAAATTAATAAGCTAATAAATTAATAAGTAGACCTAATATTACAGAAAATGTCTATCCCGGAATTGTCATTAATTGTGTCAGGGTTACAGTAGGCCGACACTAACTGATTATGATAACCCTATGATGAAAGTCATCACGATAGACAAATATTACAGGCTATATAATTTACGTTCTATTTTATCGATCAATTAAACTAAAAGATTTCAAAGTGCGTGAGAATCATTTATATGCGAAAATTCATCAATTAAATGATTGATCTATGTAATTTGACAGTAATTAAATATTTTAGTAGGAGAACTATATCTTATTGACTAGGCCCAGAGTTGTTCCAGGGTTGGGTCCATCCACGGTTCGGGTCGGGTCGGGTTGGTCAGAGTTTTGAACTCTAAGCGACCTGAACGTCAAGGTCGCGTCGGGTCGGATAATATGAACAATTGAACATACATTATCACAGATACCATAACCAAAAACGCAAAAATAATAAAATACCATTAGTTACATTAACATAAGTGCTCTCCAATAACCAATGACCGTGGAGTATGAATCTGGTCGGGTGCAAAATAGTTTTAATCCTGAGGGTCGGGTGGCGTAGCGTCCGCGGATTGACAGGTCGGGTCTGAGCTATTAAAAGTGACCCATAGAAATAACTCTGATTAGGCCTACTTATAATTGGACCGCATCAATTTTTATCTACGTTAGTATTTCATTTATCAATAATATCAATTTTTTATGACACGTGTGACTCAAATTGTTGCCTAAGTGTGGTTAAGGGAGTCTCTAAAATTCTCATCATAGAATAAATAGACTCAAAATATTGATTGATTTATAATTTAAGTCAAAGCTTAGAACTAAAAATAATATTTTTCTTTTTCTTTGTTTGCTAGAAAATTTAAAATCATATTTTTTAACACATGAAGGAACAGCTTCTTGATATAATAAACCTGCTTTGGATCTTATAAATAATTCAACAGATTCATGACTTCAGAAAATCTCTCTTGATAGATTGTTAAACTTGGAATCGTTTGATGTAGAATTATTATTTATGAACATAGCCTACAGTAAGAGGGAGTTAATATAGCAATGCTTATGATTTCTGAGTTCTTGGTAAACTTCCTTTCTTTTTTACTTTTTTCTTAGTAAACTTCCCGTTTTGGTACCGTAGGCCTACGTGGAAACCTAAGAATAGAGGTCAACCGAGAATTGCAAGTGTTCGTAAAAGACGACTAACGCATATGCTGCGACAAAAGGCAGAGTGGTCTGCGGCATGACTTCTGTGCATATAGTTTGTTATTGATTGATTGATTTCTTGGTTGTTGAAGGCAAGAAACTTCGATTTCAAGAATTAAGTCTTGCAGGTGACAAATAAGATATGATGATCCCTTTTGGGGTGGAAACCGAAGTGAAATTTCTCTAATTTTCTAGTTTGATATGAAAACAAAAACATATTCTTTTAACAAAATCTTGTTGCAATACTTCTGTTACTAATACCCCCTCCCCCCTTTGATACCAGTGATATAATCTGTTTTAATTATTCCACTTCGTAATAAAGTATAGCTTTCCAATTTTGTTTTACAGTCTGTACTGAATGCAACCTAATCCATTTATTTGTCAGATTTCAACTGCATTTCATAAATAATATAATTATTATTGTTGCATATAATTACGATAGGCTAATACAATAATTTAATTGCGTTCAGCTTGCTGGAATGTAGAAATAGAACAATTCTATTCTCGTATAGAACTCATCTGTGACAGCAGCAGAGCGTGTGAATATGATTGTTGATTCCTTCCAAGCCTCTATTCTGTAGTTCTAAGGTTTCACATTTCTAAATTCGTATATTTCAAATAGTACCATGCGGACGGACAAACACCCTCTATATATTATTGCGGAAATATAATGTACAACAAGTAGTACGATAAGAATATCATTATATATCAATTGAATATACCAAACTCACTTTAACTGCCACACCGGTCTAGGCTGCCACACCGGTTGTGGCAGCCCAGATGCTCCTTAACATCCATCGGGTGAGGGTCCGGACGTTAAATCCTCATTGTGCATTGTGGATGGGTATTGCTAACCAACGATTCAATTAAATAAAAAAACTAATTTAATTGACCGCAGACAAGTTGCAGCCTTCAGCAAGTTGCTGTACTATTCAGTTTCTGTACCAAGCAGTCAGTGCAGATAGTTAAAGATACGTCATGAACAACTGCGTTAGTTAGCCTACCTCGCAAAAAGAGACCGGAACCGATCCGTCACATTACGACAATAGGCGACGTAAGATTGTCTGCTGCTGCATGCCCTGAAACCTGAAGCAAGAAACAAACAGTGACAAACGACCAACCCTTCCGAAGCTATAAAGGCTATAGCCGAATTCGATATCAGTTTCTCGTCATAACGGTCATATAAGAGACGGGCGAGCCCTGGGAACTGAATCGCAAACCAATGGAACCCGAGTCGGGCACTCTACCAATGTTTGTCTCAGCCGCTAGTACATTGTCAGGAGATTTCTTATAATGAATTTAAGAGATTGTCATGAGATTTATTTTGTCGCATATTTTTGGTAATGCAACATGGTGACAGATTCTGCAACTGTATCGTCCTTACCATTACGCATCTATTTTGAACGTTGTACCTTACAAGAGGGTGGCAACCCCATGAACTCTAATAATAATGAATGTCTGTGGTCAAATCGAGCTATAGAGTTCCAGAGATGTATAGCATAATAGGCTTACATCTAACCATATAATTTGGGGTTAAATACGCCACGTAATAGAATGAATGATCATTTGATTGTAATGAATTGAAAAATAGGTCTGACATAGTCACATAGTGATTATGAACACAACAGGTTCGGCCAGATGGTGCTGTCTTTGTTTTGCGTGTTGGCACTTAAACTGTATTGTCATAAACCCCGTCTTTCGGTGTCATTATGATATCCTTATGAATTAGCTATTTTGTTCCGCTTCGAAATTAATTATTGTAAAATATTCTTCAATCTGAAAAGCCGTATTGTTGAAAGTGCTTAGGCTCATCTTAGGTCCCTTTGTCCACAGGAAGTGTTGGGCTTAGCTTAAATTAATGTATCTAACCTCCGAACTTATGCGAAGATGACACTGTACGACCGTGAAGAGAAGAATTCAATGACCCGAGAGTATTCCTAACAATGACTAACTGGATTAATTATGACGATAACACTCATAAGAGACTGTTTGCCAACTAATGCGCTAGTTTACAGCTTCCAAAAGAAATTACATTAAACAACTTCTAATAGAATTGTAAATAATCGCTGAATTGAAATCCGACAGAGTCGGAAGTTAAATATCAAACAACATTCATGCACAGAATACTACTCTATTGTTGTACACTTAGACTTATACTATTCTGTAAATAAGTTTATTAGCTAAGAAGGAACTCCCCAAACGCAAACTAACACAGCAGAATATCACAATTGCACCATACACAATTGTACACTGCACAGTATGCTTTATTTAATTATAATTCTTCGACAATTAAATCTTATAAAATGAATACAATACAATAGATTTAAACGAAACACCAATGAATACGATATCATATATGCGCCTAATGCAAGATGTTCAGAAGTTATGCTACAAAATTATTCATTTGTTAACAAAATGAAGCATCCAAGAAATATACTACAAATTGCTCTTCTGTAGGGGCCCAAAGTAGGCCTATTCCATTGAAACAGCTTCTTATCTAAGTAGAATGATATATAGAAAAAGCAAAATGTGATCATGTTTGTTAATAAGTTTAAATGAAAACAACATTTTTAATAAAACAAAGTAATATTCTCTATATGATAATGAGCTAATTTTCACCTTCTTGTTGCAATATTTCTACCGTTAAAATGTTTCTGCATGTATTTTTAAGTGATATCAGAACGTCAAATTTCGTCAATTACGCTTGATACAATCATAAAGAGAACTTAGTAGAATGCAATGAATTCAAAGAGACTAAGAATTTAATCTCGGCGGACTTTTATGGAAAGTCATTGTAAATGCCTTGCGGTTCCAGTATCTGAGGACGAAAAAGTTACGACCTTAGAAATAGTGCATGCAACAATGAACATGTTTAATTTTGTGAAGTAAAGAAAGACAATCCGGAAAAAGGACAAATTAGCATGTGAGCGAGCTTTTGATGTTATTTTAAAGCAGTGTCGGCTGAACAGAAAGAACTAAACTAAAGAGTTAGCCAACGTCAGTCATTTGACGGATTACAGGAAATGTAGGCCTAGGTAAACCAACAGAACATGACGTCAGATGAAAGGGATAAAAGGTTACATTTACTACGCAGTTTGAGAGTCTTTGAAGAAAGCACAAATCACGGCTATTTACTATACTTTCGTTTAATGACTATGATAGATTTATTATGAATAGTAAAAGCTATAAATCTATACGAGAAATGAATAAAAACAGAATCATTCTAACAGCAAGAATCCAGAGAATATGAAAAAGAAAGATAACAAATTTAATATATATGGATAGGGCCTAATGGTATGCAGTCGTTTTGAACATTAAATAAAATAGCATATTAAGTTTGTACTGTACGACGTACTTATCAATCAGTCAAAAAATATACAATTTATTATTTACATTCTTAACTCTGTCTCAGAAGCGCTTTATGAACAGTGGAAGGCAATCACCCTAGTATCCCACGATAAGGCCTCAACCGATGAAGCAAGATCTTTTGGATGGCCGTATGCAAAAGTGAATCAATGACCATCAGAAATATTGTAAAAAATGGTGTTTATTTCATCAATATCTCTAAATTGTTTTCACAATATTTAAATATTTTGTTGGTATTTACTAGATTTTTATTTATTATGGAACACCAAAACGGGTTAGATAACACTGTACAGTTACTGTACAACATACAATGATAAATGGCAAGTACTACAACTCAATTAAAACAGTGAACTATGGTGATCAATAAAAACTAAATTTTAAATTTAAAAAAAAGTAAACGAACAAAAATTGTGAACCGATTAATGTAAGAGGAGCAGATAAATATTAATTATCGTAAGTTATTAATTAATTAAAATAACTGTTAACCGATACATTCTTTAATTTTTTTACAGTAAATTAGAGCTATATCATTAATTCTGGTTCTAAGAGAACAGGCAATCTTATCATACTAAATTGTGAAATAAAAGCAATAAATGAAACATTATTGACTAAAATAACAGACTAATAGCAGGAGCGGATCCAGAGCTCTAAGCTGAGGGGTTTCCAAGGTCGGCCATGTTGTATAGTAGAGCGTTCAAAGGGGGAGGGGTTTGGGGAGGGGGGGCCACTGCTCCCCTCTATAATATGGGGGTGCAGGAGAGAATTTTTAAAAATGAGATGAGCAAGTGACGAGTTTTCGTCTATAGTAAAATCATTTTAAAGAACTGAAATAAATGTCTTGAAAACCACAAATTTATTACAGTAATTGAAGTGGAACTTTATTCGACCAAATGTCACGAGCTTCCTAGCATTCCTCTACAATAGCTAATACCTAAATGCTTGAATATTCAATCAAGTGAATAAATCACCAAAACTAATATTATAAACATAAATATGTTAACCAACAGTACACGAATTAAGACAAAAAGTAACGTTTCGAGTATTAATTGCACATTTACTAAAGCAAGCGAGTCAATTATTAAATAGGTCCTAGGCTACTGATACCAAAAAACTCTTGAAACCTTGGATCAGATAATAAAACCGATAAAAATACCTTTGTCAAATTGAATCTACTTTTATTTAAATGATCGCCTAGTTTAGTCCGAATTCAGAATATCGACAAGAACTAAACGTCGAGGGTGCTTCCGATTAAAAATGTCTACCACTTGATCAATGCCAATGTCAATGGAGTAATGGACATGGAGGAGAGCCAAACCATTCAGCCGTTCTTGTCCAATAGTTGTACGCATGTAAGTCTTGAGTCGGCGAAGACCAGACACAGATCTTTCACATTCACATGTTGTTACAGGCCACGTGCAGATGATCTTTAGTATCTCATAGATATTTGGAAACAACAGCTGATCGGTTGCTTTGATTGTGGCTGCCACAGTCCCCGGTAGATTTGATGTTTTATTCCATGTTCGTTCCCAAATATCGAGCTCTGCATTAAGGGACTGCGGATTTGGTAGGTCACTGCTGTACTGAGCTGTCAACTGAATGAAATCTTGTTGCCACTGCTTACACTGTTTCATGTATTGTGGAATGATAGATTGGGCCAAGGGTACCAGAGTCCGGCCATCAGTAAATCTGGTCGAGAGTTCCTCTATGATGTGGTCAAGAAATGGAATTGTGACAGCTCTTCTGTAATAAACTTCAACTGATTCTGACTCAACATTGTTGCGATTCTGTTGCCGTACACATGATCTAGGCTTCTTGATGTCTACATCTAGCAGTTGGGCTAGTTCTTGGACAGTTGCAAACCA
>JAQFZF010001724.1:0-13526 GCA_034695365.1 Enchytraeus norvegicus | reverse complement strand
ACAAAAGATCGACAAAGTTGGAGAGCCATGATCGCCTACGTCCTTAATGGACATGGTACCTGAAGAGAGAGAGAATCTTATATCTAAGGAGAGTAACTCTGTTACATGATTTTACCAAATATAAAATATTTAACTATTTAAAAAAGGTGTATCAATTTTACTAAATGACGGTAATTACATTATTATTAACTACTTTTATTTATTTTATGATTTTGCAGTATTCCATTCGAAGGCCAGATGTTAATATTGAATCAACCCTCTACTGAACAATTATTGTGGATGCTTAAATTAGCAGAGAAATTCTTTACTTTCTGTTACGTGTACTAATTATGAAAAATATTCTAGGGACAGAGACAACAGCCTAAGATAATCAGCATTATATGACTATATTAAATAAAAACATTTGTATAATAATTAAAGCGATACAAATTTATAATGCATATTGTAAATAATATGGTATATGTGCAATTGACCTGTGATTGTTACTTTTAGTTGGAAGATGTAAGTGGCCTGTCTATGGCCTTTATTTCCATGAACATTCACACGAAATATTAAACGCTTTTATTGACATTGCTTACGGTATAATTTGCGCGATAAATATTTGATATATTTAATGTGATAAATGAAGCAAATGCAAATCGAAATCCCAATCAAAATAATAATTTGTGAAATTTGCAAAATTCTGTAACAGTATAAGCCTACTTAACCCAATATGTAATGCCCACAAGACCGAATCAATCAGAGAGTTAAATTTCGGATGTGCAACGGGCCAACTGAGCCCTCCACCTATGAAAAATTGTCCTTTGTTGGGCAGCTAATTTAATTAAATCAATTAATACGTAGTTGGTGCTGTTACAGAAGTTTCCGATGTTAAGCACTGTCGTCTCCCGTGTTTACATGTTTCTCTAATTTTTGTGCGTAGAATTGACAGATAGTTTACCAACACTATCCAGATAATCAATGTTTTTATTAAAATTTTGATAAAACATTATTTTGATGAATATTAAAAGGTAATGAACTGTTACTGAGTTATCTGCTTTTACAAATTTAATGTGAACTAATAATAAAACATGGCATAAGCTAATCATAATACATTGTTATCGATTCTGGTTTATGCAGAATGTGGTGGCCAGAGGGGTGGCAGAGCAAAATTTTGGGGGCCCATATATTACATTTTTTAGATGTTTCCATACATTTCATTTTTATTTTTGGGATGGCTACTGGGTTGGCAGCCCTTCATTTAGAGTGACCATGGCCACCCCCAGGGTACCCCTCAGAAACGCCACTGGGATCCATATGCATGAAAAGACATCTACAACTCCATATTATTCTTAAGCATTCAGCATATAATATTATAGTCTCACTGCAGCCTAAAAAATTGACCTAGAAATTTATTTATACGCTGTATGCATCTACCTATCCAGTGCTCTACCGCCTGGCAGGGTACTCTGTAAGGAGAAGCGAAAGCTGCACGTGTTTCGTAGAAGCCGAGTATCGCAGTCACCGAAGAAGACCACGGAAACGCCACTGGCCTCATGAGGAACCTGGGGATCAATCAATCAATGAGGATTTATCGTCCGGTTCCTCACCCGAATGCGATATCAGGAACGTCATCTTTGACCTCCTTTGAGCTTTGAAAAAGTCAGTGTTGTGTTTGCAAGTTGTACAATTGTAAGGTCAGGAAAGAATTAATTTTAAAATGTATATTTTAATTTATTTTCACTTATCACATGATTATCAGTATCAGTGAGTACAGAAAATACCCAAGTAAGCTTGCTATAAGCACTCATAGACGGGTGAAGCTAAACGTGTAATTATTAAAAATATTCAAGCCGATTAACAATGCCTTATTATGAATGCATTTTTGTTCAGGCTACATAATGTGTTAGCATTCAAACTAAATATAACATCACGTATTGCAAGCAGACTTGGAGATCAAGACCAAACGATGTTTGGTCGGAGAGGTAGTACACTGTATGTAGTAGGCATATATTGATTTATTAATAATGTCTTAAAGACAGTAGGTCCTATACTAGTACATGTAGCTACTAGTACATGTAGCTACTAGTACATGTAGCTACTAGTACATGTAGCTACTAGTACATGTAGCTTCTATGCACATCTGGTTATTTGTTTGAACATCATAATTGCTCGTATAGAAACTCGCAGGAGTTCGAATAACAAGATTCTATGAAAAATTAAAGCAAGAATTATTTCTATTCTCGGTTGCGGTCCCGATTGGATAGTCGATTCGGCAGAACGCTTGCCTGATAAGCAGGAGGTCACAGGTTCAATTCCCAGCTGGGTCCGTCTCTGACAGTATCCTGGAATAAGGAAACTAACGTTAAACATAATACTAATAATTTTGTCTGTTGAAATAAAATAAAGAATAAACTAAAAAAACAAAAATCTCAGCTTTCATCTTTTAGCTTTATTCCGATACTTCTCGCAATGGCATATACTATTTATAATAATTAGTTGATCATATGTCCGAACCGTGTTGGTTCGGGGCACTGGAAAAAAGACCAATCGAAAGCTGCACGTGTTTCGTAGAAGCCAACTAACGAAGTCACTAGGGAAAGCAAAAGAAAATCACATCGGAAGCCATATTTTTCCATGAATTGAAGCATCATTTTGTGTGTGATTAAGCAAAGCCTTTGTAAAAGGATCGACCTGTTAGGTTGATCAATGGTGTGCTTATTAACGAGTGAGAATGCAGGCTGTGTATGATTTTGTGCCTTGGACCTGCCATTTGGCAGACCACTGGAAAGATAGTAGGTCACATCAGCTGGATTGAATTCAGCAAACCCTTATAACCTTTCTAACTAAAGTAGGTCGCAAAGTAGGTCAATTGGTAGTACGAGCCTAGTAGTGCTTTACTAACAAATTTCATCATGACAAACGCAAATTACAACATTGCTGATACAAATAAAATGTATGTCATACTTCTAAATTTTATTTTATTGCGCACGCTTATCAAATTTATAAAATAGACCTAATACTGTAGTCCTATACTAAATTCAATTAATTATTTTCGATGAAATAAAGAGTACGCCTACGTGGCTCATACGTTGCGAATCGCCCAGGTTGGGTCGATTTTGTGCAGAAGGTTCTGGGTTTCATTCCCGGTCGAGTCAATCAAAGAGTAAAATCTCAGATGTACAACGGGCCAATCAAGACCTACATTCCTTCGTGGGTCGGTTAATTAGAAGCAATTAGCAGTAGTAGTAGTAATAGTAATAGTAGTTTATTAGCAACGTCATTATGACATCAGCACAATGTTACAAGCTAGAAATACATAAGACATACAATACAACAATAATAAATTCTAACTTAGAAGCAGATAGAGTTTGAGTCTTTCTAGAATGGAGCTTAAAACAATGGTAGGGGCCTATTCTATAGATCAATTATTAAAAAAGTATTCTGTTTGTAAGTTTGTTGTCTGTGATAGCAGTGCACAGAGGAAGCGTTCTGTTGTGGGATCTCTTTCGCAGGTTATAGGATGACACTTTAATTTCGGGTAATAGCTGATGCAAAACGTGTTGTTCAACGGTTAGAATACTTCCAAATAAATTAGTAGGTTGGCCGTGACTACTTCCGAAGGTTGCAAAGTTAAGCATAGGACTGACGTATGATTCTGTCGTATGTGGGAAGATTGGCGAACTCTATTTAGTAAATGATATTATTGTCATCTGTGCGCTGCATCTCTAAATTGGGGTTCAGCTCCCGTGTTTAACGCTTTATTCGGAGAATGACAAAAAGCGTTAACTTTGACAGAGTAATATGCAGTTTCTTTTTGCAGATCAATGCCATCACAAAACCATATGGGATAATGACAGAACACCCTCGCTGCTTTCGCTAGCGCTCCCAAACGAATTAAAGTTTCTCTCGCTAAGTTTTCTCTCGCTAGCGCAATATATCTAATAATTCAATATAATAATTTGCAGTTATGCCGGAGGCTTGGCGAGTCCGTCAGAATCTAACAAGGACTCTCATAATTGTAACACTGTCTCCCATACTCTATTGCCCACATCACGGGCTAACCGATTAGCTTTTTTACATTTATTTTTAGTATTGTTGAGGGAGTGACATACTTGAAGCTAATCGTGGGTTCAATAACAAGGCCATAACTGTTTGCTATGTAGGCTACATGTATACTCGAGATATAGCCTTAACCATGCACTACTAACAGGCAAGACTACAAGCTACTGAGATTATAGTCAAAGTTAAAAGTCCGGTTAGATAATAATTTAAGGCACGAGTTAGACTGGTATATTAACACATGTACGTTACACGTCGGCATATGCAGTAGACCTATAGACTTAAATTTAGGTTTAAGCAGCAGAATTTAATATGTTTGCGTTAAGTCACACATGTATAGACTTACTAGTCACTTATGATTTCTCCGAGTCCTACCATTACTATTACCTATAGCATAAAGAATTACCTATACAAAGAGTCTCAGTGAATGGATGCACGTTGAAGAAGTAGAAATGATTAGATTTGCTGGAGACAGAGATATTAGGAAAACCATGACCGTCAAAGCTGGGCACCGGCAGAACACCTGAAAGAAGAAGAAGAAGAAGCATTACTGTCAGTCTGTTCCGCATGCAGGCTTTCTTCTTGTAAGGGAAATCGTCTTTCAATAATGCATTTCAGTAGACTTATAGTTTAAACACTAACCATTATTTAAACTAGGCTGCCTTAAAAATAATAGACCATGCTACATAGTACATGTAGAATGTAGATGCTGCATAATGGCCAAACTATATATCGTTTCACTTTTATATAGCATTCTGAATATGTTTTCCTTTCACATTAATTTGCTATTATGCAATGTACACTCACTATACTTAACAATTAAAAATATGCATACACATTGCATTTACGTATTTTCGAAAAAATAATATCCTGAGTTTTCGAGCGAAAATCTGTCAATAAATCAGCCACTGATGAAACATTTTAGCTTTAATCGGACTATAAGAGTTAAAAGATTTAATTGGCAGATTAATGTTATTGTCATCAGAGCAGCCATTGGTTTTACCTTTTATCTATAATTCAATAAATAACTAGCCAGCATTCTTTCTTTGAGGCACTAAATTCATGTTACATTATTGTGTTTTAAAATTACGTTCCGATAATGTGCAATTGTGCATAGTAGTATGTCACTGATCCCAAATAATTATCCTATTGTCAGCACGACTACGCTATTACTAGGCTTGTTTATTGACATCGTCTTCGGGCGAGGAAACGGACGTTAAATCTCGGTTGATAAATTAATTGATTGTATTTTTACAATTATACAGCAGTGATCATAGTAAAATATTGATTTATATAGGCCTAAGTAATTAATTATTATACGAGGTTTTATAACCAGGCTAATACCGTGACAAGATGGCTCCCACAGAAATACTTAGCTTCAATAATCCGGTATTTTCCAGTTTTGTGTTCTACACAACGATTGTGCTTCTGAAGATGATGGTAATGTCTATATTGACTGCTTATAAAAGAATTTCATCAGGCGTAAGTGACTATTTTTGAAAATATTACAATTATTATTCTTAAACTATTAGAATAGTTCTTGATTCGGTCTCTACAACTATATGTTGATCCACCTGGTTGTTATCTTAGCCCTGACATAACAACATGCGTGACGAAATAGGCCAATTATAAGAGTATATGTTATTGTCTTTATCGGTTCATTAGTTCTAGTTAATTAAAATCTAATCAAATAATCACGTATTGCCTAACTATAAGTTAAATGTAATAAAAGTCTCATAGCCATAGTATTGTTTTGCTCTTAAAATAAGACATGCTAGAAAATAGTTTTTTTGTAAAGCTATGAAACTAAGTTTAACGTCTGTTTCAGTATTTAAGGACACTGTCACAGACAGACCCGGCTGGGACTCGAGCCCGTGGTCTCCTGCTTATCAAACAAGCTTGCCACCGACTAGGCTCTATGCAACAGCCAAATTGCAAGCTGGAGGACTCTTGTTTAGGATAATGGAAAAGTACAGAAATCATTCACCTGACATCTGCCGCAACACAGCAGAGATTGATGATTTAATTAGATTTATTAAATTTATTAAATTTCAATTAATTTCATTTTTAATTCAATGTTGTTTTCTCTGTTTGTAGACGTTTGTGGCTCAGGAGGACGTGGATGCTTTCAAAGGGAAAGGCAAGGGAAAACCAGTCTTTGGCAATGAGTCTGTCGAGAAAGTGAGAAGGTTAGTCCTTTAAATGAGGTTATTAGTAACTCTTGCAGTGTCTGTTTTAGTTGTTCAACGAAATACAACTTCAAATCAGGTTAGACAACCTTAACATTGCCTCAAAATTTTTCTTTCATAAGCCTACTAATTTAGTGTACGATTTTTCGTCCGTTTATTCACATGTTTTCCGGACTAAATGAGGAAAATTAATGTAAGAAATACCCTTATAAACTACTTGTTTAATGATTGACTGATTGATTCATTAATTAACCTCCAATAACATTTTTGACCAAGAAAAATTACCTGAGAGACTTTGAGTAAATCCGAACCTTTACAATGCGGACTCTGGCTGTGCTGTACGTACAATATTTTATATGGAAGTTTATCGAGTATATTTGAATTGCCTGAATATGTATTAGCAATGCACATAATTATTGCACAGTTTACCAGATATCTTATCGACTCATGGCAATACTTAAATGTAGCTGTGAAGGCACTTCAGAACATTAGCCAGGACATTAAATTTGTTATTTTAAATCTAAAAGTCGTCGATAGTTACGCGTATATAAATTACAGAGATATTGAGAACATTCCCTCCTTTGCAACTATAGTCAATAATCCTTTAATCGGGCTATACAACTGCGCTGTTTTAACCACTGTTCCAGCAGACCCGTACAAGGGTCTGTGGCACGGATGTCACCAGCTGGAGTCCCAGCCGGGTCCGTCTCTGACAGTGTCCTTCGATAAGAAAACAGCCGTTAAACTTATCATTACAGCAGTATAGCTTCAGATTTGGATTTATTAATTAATTTATTACTTGATTTATTATAGACTTTCTTATTGATTAATATACGTCCCTGATATCGTCAACAAATGGTGAAACGAACGGTAAACCCATATTGATTGATTGTTCTTTACAATTTTTCAGAAACCACCTGAACGACATGGAGAACATTCCACCGTTTGTGATGCTGGGTCTACTCTACGTCTTAAGTCAACCTTCACCTTTCACAGCCATCCTTCACTTCAGGATCTTCGCTGCCTCAAGAATCCTTCACACAATCTGCTACCAACTCGCTATCCCACAGCCTGCCAGGGGCCTGACCTTTGGGATAGGTCTTGCCATCTGCGTCTCAATGGCCGTCCAGCTTCTCTCAAAGGCATCGTGGTAGACGATACTCGCTGAAAATGCTAAGTCGATATTAGAGGACATGTTGTAGAATTTCGTAATTAAGTTGAACATGTTTTTGATCGAGTGAAAACTTTATGAACGCTCTGAAGCACATGCAGTGGTTTAATATTTTGCTTACGTGCTGGATTGTATATCTAGCATGTATGATGTATGCCTAGTTTGAAAGTGGAAAAGTCTGCAAAATGCACTGTTCCAAGTAGGCCTGTTTCAATAGAACACAAAGTTATACTGTAATCATAATGCAATTGAAGCCAGCAATGCATGCATAGGGATAATAATATATTTAGTGGACAATCCAATTAAGCGTGGGCCATGCTTGGCGATATATACAAGCGTGCGCAATAATTTAAACATAACATCCAAAACAATCACTGCAATATTTGAATGTAAAAAATACGTTGCAGTACTCAAAGGCACAATAAGCGACAAACTCTGGTATCCTATGGTGTTTCGTTGGACTTTCTAATCGGCCAAGTGTTATAAAAAGTCGGTCAATCTAGAGTGTATAATGTTAGCTTGAAGTCACTCTGTTGACAATAGCTATAGGATAGTTCATTATTCAATTCAAAGCTATAGAAGAATTCTTTACGAATGCGAGGATTTTTTCAATTCATAGTTGAGTACTACACAATAGCATATGATAGTGCCAGTGTTCTGTCAAATGAACATTGATATTTTAAGGAGTAATCCAATCTTACAATCATATTTGGTTCAAAACAGTCACCTTATTATACCCTTAAACCTTCACTTTCCAATTAGAAATAAAATATATTTTTGCATAAAAATATGCTAATCATATTGAATAACGTAAATAAATAAATTTTCAATGTACATTGAAAATAGGGTCAACAAAATTTTAGGGTCAAAATTTTGCCTATTCGGCACATTTGCACGTTCTGAAATTAGCCACATTTACCTGTTTTTTTTCTGAGCCATTCACATGTTGGTATTTGTTGACAGAGCGACATAGTTGTAGCTCATGTAGAGTTGAACAATTCGCTTACAACTATACAACTTACAACTAGGTTATGGAAGTGGTGGCCAAACTGCGGATCTCGAGCCGCACGCGGCTCGCGGAGCCGTATTGTGCAGCTCTCGGAAAGACTTCATTAATATTTTATATAAGAAATTTTTACAATACAATACAATAACTTTAATGGGTTAGGAAGCAATCTGCTTGTTTTCACTCATGTCTAACTTAACTAAACACTATTTTAATTACCTTACCTCTATGGCCTACAAATACAATAATTATGACAAAATCTTGAAACTAATTATAATAATTATCGTAAAAATATTATTTTTAGAAAGCAAGGGATGCAACCCGCGCACTACTGTAACAGACTAGACTTTACTGAAATTACAAAGTGCAGTTGGGTAATAATTGAAAGGCACGAGTTTAACTGGTGTTATACACGAGAGGAAGTTGTAGTACTGTAAATAACAGCTTAGTAGCAGTAATATTTGATTTAGTAGTAGGCCTAGTTATATTTGATTTTAAATGCAGATAAATATTAAGTGAAGCGAAAACAATTATTTATTTGTAAACAATAGTCTTATTCGATCATATAGATTATACGTATTTCGTAGCAACCGCTTTAGACATTTTTAACGTATATTAGCAGTTATTCTTAATGTACACACATTGCGAACAAGGCATACGGTGCAAATATTTTGCTTCCGGTTCGCAAAGCCTTTTACATTATTAAACTGTGGCTCGTGAGCTCCATAAACAGTGTGACTGCGGGTCGCCCTTCAGAGAAGTTTGGCCACCCCTGGACTATGCTATGACACTCGCGGTAGCTCAAAATGCCCGTGCGCTACTTTTGTCACCTCATCTAGGCATTTTCTATTATTTCGTCTTCTGTTGACGTGGATATTATTGTAGGGCTAGGATTAATGTTTGGGCATAGCCGCATATGGTTAAGGTTTCTGCTTATGGAGAGCGTTTGGGTTTATGAATAAGGTTAGGGTTGAAAAAACCTCCTTGCCCATTATTCTAGATCTGGTAACAAAGCAAGCTATGCAACCCGCGCACTACTGTAACAGGCTAGACTTTACTGAAATTGAAAGTGAAGTTGGGTAATAATTGAAAGGCACGAGTTGAACTGGTGCTATACACGAGAGTAAGTTATAGTACTGGAAATACCTTAGTAGCAGTATTTAATACTTTTGCAATAAGACGTTTAATTGCTGATAATTATCATTATATTATTGGTTTCAGACTTAAGCTGCCACTTGACCATTAAATAACAATAGACCGAAGTTGTACAATTTATTCATAAAGCAAATCGCATGCTACATGAATTAAAGTACAGCAAAAAAATAATCGGCATATTCACATTAAATTTATTTTACTATTATTCGTATTTCCGAAATTTTGCATCTTAAAACTTACGATATGCAGAAGCATTGCATTCATGCATATTCAACGTGCTAAAATATTAACATATTTTCGAAATGTGAATTGTACGGTAGCTTTAGCTTTAATTTATAAGAAGTTACTGGCGCAGCTGCTGAGGAAGCCATTGCACACTACTCGTGCCCATGGTGCAGTCTGTATAGCGTCTCATCCGAGTTTCATAGGTGCACAGTGCGAATCTCTGGGCTCCCTGATGAAGCTTTGGGGTTGCAAACTGACGTTAATGGCTGGTTAGACATGGATTATTAATCTCTCTTTACAGTCAAATGTCATGGACCTGCCCAACTGCACGTCATGGCATATAACTGCAAAGTTTTCTTTTCCATATTTATTTTGAGATACTTTTGTTTTCTAAGGGATCGCCTTAACCAGTGACTGCGTTAGTTGGCTTCTGCAAAACACGTGCAGCTTTCGGTTGGTCTATTCTTGTGTTTGCCGGATCCAATACGGCAATATTTTATACGATTATTTTTATGTCACGGAACAGAAGTTATATTGCAGAAGTATCAATGATAAATCGCATTTATACAAGTTTATTGGCATAGAATAATCCTATATATTCCAGTAGACACCGTGACAATATGTTTCCCTCAGAAATATTAAACTTCGATAATCCGGTATTTTCCAGTTTTGTGTTCTATACAACGATTGTGCTTCTGAAGATGATGGTAATGTCTGTACTGACTGCTGCTAAGAGATTGGCATCTGGGGTAAGTGACTGTATTATTTTTTCTCTTTCTCTCTTTCTATCTATCTCTCTCTCTCTTTCTCTTTCTTTCTCTTTCTTTCACTTTCTCTCTCTCTCTCTCTCTCTCTCTCCCTCTCTCTCTCTCTCTCAGTATACGACCCAGTGGCAGGTCTGAGGTGCCTATACTGTAGCAGCAGTGTAGCTTGGAACAAAATGGCATTTAAGGCAGTTTCCGTTGTCTTCTTCAGTGACTGCGTTAATCGGCTTCTACGAAACACGCGCATCTACGGTTAATCTATTCTCAAACTTTTCTAATCCAATACTGGATCGCGGAAACTGTTTTCGGATATCGGAAACATTTTTGGGAGATCTCGGAATGTTATTTGATTTTTAAATATTATGATTAATCTGAATACAAAAATTATCTTGCCGCTTGATAGCATGTTTGCAGCATATTTGGCGTGAAAGCTGGAGGCCACGAGTTCAGCAAGCGGGTTCCTAAATGAAATCTTGCTTTACGTTTCTTGCAAGATGGTGACCCCGAGCCTTCCATATGATATTGTAGGGCCGTTGATCGAAGGCATTTGTAGGATTAATTGCATTACAAATAACAAAACAAAAGTACAAGCTCATTTGTCATTCTGTGCTTTGTAATCTTCGGCTGATATGCATGTTCATTGTGAATTGAATAATGACTTTACATAATAACAATTATTAGTCTATCGAAATTAATAAGTTAAATAATAATTGATAAGCATTAAAGTTAATCATATCACTTCCATGTTTTAGACGTTCGTAAATCAGGAAGACTCGGACTATTTTCAAGGTAAGGGCAAGGGAAAAGTAGTCTTCGGTAATGAGAGCATTGAAAAAGTGAGAAGGTTGGTCACACAATTATGATCTGTCTAAGTTTTCCATTAAATAGTCAATTAGTTATTGTATAATGTATATATACTTAAGTATGTATTGTATGTATTATTGTATATGTATTCGTATACTGAAGTCAATCTGACACTCAATCAATCAATTAATGAGGATTTAACGTCCGGTTCCTCACCCGAAGGCGATGTCAGGGAATTCAATGGCAGATTGTTACAAGCATCACCAAATTTAGATTGTAGGCTATGGGATTTTAATAAATGTATACAATACTATACATAGTTATGAAATACGCGATGTGTAGACTTTAACTGCCACTAGCAATTATTATTTAATTGCTAGTATTGATTGGATAGTAGATTGATTGATGGATAGATAATCCATCTATCCATCATTTTCCCGAGTGGGTTCGGGAAAATTGAGAATTGAACCCACCGACAATTGCGCGTGTTCGTAAGAGGCGACTAGAGTAAATACGGCAGTGGAAAGAATTTTAGCCTTGTGGCAATGATTTCTCTGTTATAGACCAATGATTGGTCGATCAAATTCCAGATTTGCAGAGGTCGAGGCTGCCACACCGGCCGTGCCTTTTTGCTTCAGGGCTACTTGACTTTTCGTTAGCGCTACTGTGGCATTTTGCTTAGAGCGGGGCTATATAAATGTACTTCATTGTCATTATTATTTTAGATGTATTGACTGATTGATTACTTAACGGGTGATTGAAAGACCGACGCTTAACTGATTGATTGGCTCATTGTCTGACTGACTAATGATTCATTAATTGACTGACTGACATACATGACGGATTGACTGAATGATTGATTGACTGACTGACAGGTCGCATTGACTGAATGATTGATTGACTGATTGACAGATATGACGGATTGACTTAAACATTGATTGACTGATTGATTACATGCTGGTACAAGGTTTATCTGAATAATTATTTCAGAAACCACCTGAACGACCTGGAGAACATTCCACCCTTTGTGATGCTTGGTCTGTTGTACGTGCTCAGTCAACCTTCACCTTTCACAGCCATCCTTCACTTCAGACTCTTCGCTGCCTCAAGAATCCTTCACACCATCTTCTACCAACTCTCCATCCCACAGCCTTCCAGGGGTATAGCCTTCGGACTTGGTCTAGCCATCTGTGTCTCCATGGGAGTTCAGCTTCTTTGCAAAGCCTCCTGGTAGATTATTGCTCAGCGAAGATGGAAACCTAAATTTAATTGATCTGGTGTAGAATTTTCGGCAATTAATATTTGATAGATTTAGATTTCTAACTTCTATAAGAAGCGTTGTGATAGTTCGTGGTAGATGAAAATGTGAATATACAAATGAAATATCTGACTTAATAAGATCATAGAGTTTCAGTAGAGTCCCTTCAAGTTCGTATTCAAATGTTCAATGACTCTTCACACAGTATGGTAGAATATTTTTCGGTAAAAAGTTAAATCGACATTAACTATATTTTATAGAATGCTTTAGTTAATCTTAAGCAGTTTCTTAAGAAAATAATAAATATATGACTTAAATTGACATGCCTGAACACGGAGTTTGAATTTAGGGTTACACTGTTCTATTATTATTACAGAAGTGGTAATTAAATTGCGATATAAATTATAATAGACGCTGCAAAATTTAAGTTGATAGGCTTTATTCTTGCTTATTTTGATGAAATAAAGAATATTTAGTTGATGCATAGGATTCGCCAATTTCTAAACGCATACGCGTCAATATTAGAGATCTAACATAATCAGGTATCTCGTTTCATTTTAACTTATAGATAGATGTCGGTTTTTTGCATCAAACCAAATTTGTTCATTCCACCTTCTAAATATTCTTGGCGGTATAAAAAAAATGTTACATTGACTATCTAACTTACTCTAAGCTTTGTAGTTAGGCATCATACATGTTCCGGTTGGATAGCGTAGTCGGTAACACACTTGCTTGATAGGCAGGATGTCACGGGTTGGAGTCCCAGCTATTTGAATTGAGCTGAGTTACTTCTACTTGACTCTCCCTTGTCAATTTAGGGCTACCGTGGTATTTTACATAGCGCGACGCTTTATTAATATAGCTACTTAATGATTTATTGATTGATTATAATTATGGATTTAGATGGAAAAGA
>JAQFZF010001723.1:0-13527 GCA_034695365.1 Enchytraeus norvegicus | reverse complement strand
TTATCTCGATTTAAGAAAATCGTCTGTGAATCATTTCTGCGGAATACCATCCATTAAATTGTCACTTGCGTTTGGTAACACTCCAGGGTTGTCATAGTGTACATGCTGTTGTACATTGTACACTGTACAGTGTACAATACATGAGTGTACATACGGTGCTGTTGCATGATATTATTGGTTCTTGCTGTTGTTGTTGCTCGCCCTAAAGGTAATAAAATCTCAATTCAACATTTAGCGTCTGTTTTGACCCAAGCAGTGACTGGAAGAGATTCACACTAAGTATTTGTAACTGCTTGCATTGGCATAGTCTATCAGCTGCATGCCATCTCAGGGACGTCTCAAGAATTCTTGAGACGTCCCTGAGATCGCATTCGAGTGAGGAACCGACGTTAAATCGTCATTGTATTGTATTGTACATTAGTGATGTTAGGCGGAAAAATTGTCCCGAAAATTTCATATTTTTCCGGAAAATTTAGGAAAATTTCATATATTTTTCCCGTGATTTACGAAATAACAATTTACATGTATGACAACATTTTAACATGAAACTAAGCTGTATTTAAAGCTTTTAACTAGGTTCACTTGTCAGTAGTGACCTTAGGCAGAAAAATTGTCTGCAAAATTTCATATTTTTGCAATTCGCAATGAATTTTTCCGGAAAATTCTTCCATTTTTCCATGAATTGGTAACTTAATAATTTACATGTATCACAATAAATCAACATCATACTAAGCTATCTTATCCAGTATATAAATTGATTCAGCAGATAGACCTAAGTTTTCTTGAGAATGACATTAAGAGCTAAATATATTTTTCCGATTGCATGGAAAATTTTTGCCAAAATATTTTTCCGGAAAACCCACATCACTATTGTACATCTTAAATCTTTTGGTTCTGTTTCTAACTTTCAATTAGCCTATCAAAAATTTCCTTCAACCGAAACTGCCCTACTTCGAATTCAAATTGATCTCAGTCTTGAAATGAATTGTCGTCAAGTTTCTGCTCTTGTTTTGCTCAATCTGTCTGCTGCCTTTGATACTATTGATCACACTATACTTCTTAAACGGCTAAACTCGTATTATGGTATCTCTGATTCTGCCCTTTCATTACTATCTTCTTACCTTTCCAATCGTTCTCAATCTGTTACTATTGACGATGATATGTCTCAAAGTCTCGCTCTTACTCGTGGTGTCCCACAGGGCTCAGTTCTGGGACATCTCCTCTTTATATTGTACACTTCCCCAATCAGTGATGTACGAACTGATTCCTGTGTTCAATTTCAATTCTATGCAGATGATACTCAACTCTATATCTCTTTCTCGAGCTCGGAGTCCACTGAATCATTATCCAGGCTATCATCGGCCCTTGACCTTGTATGTTCCTGGTTCTGTGCTAATCGCCTTGCAGTTAACCCTTCAGAAACTGAATATCTTCTCATTGGCACCCGTCACCAACGTTCCAAAGTTTCTATTGCCACTATTTATTTCTATGGCTTTAGCCTTGTCTCGTACTGAATCTGTGCGTAATCTTGGAGTTATATTCGACTCTAACTTAGATTATAGGAAACATATATCCTCTGTGTGTAGTTCCACCTTCTTTCATATTCGACAGTTACGTCAAATTCGGCCTTCTCTTGATAGAGACACTTTTGGCCAACTCTTTGGTAAATTTTAGGATTGATTACTGTAACTCATTACTCTATGGTCTACCCACATCTTCCATTATTCGTCTACAACGTTTGCAAAATTCACTTGCCCGTGTTGTCTGCTGTACTTCAAGGTTCCACTCTCATTCAGCTGATCTTCTTAAGAAATTACATTGGCTTCGAATTACTGAACGCATAAAGTATAAGATTGCTATGTTGACCTTCAAAGCTTTGCATTTCAACAGGCCCTATTATCTTGCCAATCTTGTATCTTACTATCAACCTTCTCGTAGTCTTCATTCAGCCAATTCTCACTTGCTTACTGTTCCTGATATTCGAACTGAACTTGGTAGACACTCTTTTAGCTATGCTGCGCATAACGTTTGGAACTCTTTGCCACTTCATGTTCGATCTTGTCCCACACTGTCTTTGTTTTGTAGTTGGCCCAAGACTCATTTATTTCCTCCATATATCATAAAAATATTCCATCGGTTTACTGGTAATTGGAAACTGCATCGTACTCTTCTCTTGCAGCATTTGCTTTGCTAGTCCTGTTTGGGTGGGCAGGCTGGTATCTCAAGTGTTGTTGGAGACGTCCCTGATGTCGTCGTCAGATGATGAAATGGACGTTAAATTCGCATTGATTGATTGATTGATTGCATCTGAATACAAATTTATTCAACCAATCACCCAAAGTATGTTACGATCAATGTACACGATTGCTGTCTTTAAAAATAGAGAGTAAAGCAGCTTGCAGAAGGCTACACCTCGACTATTAATATAGAGTTTTAAAGCTGGCACTGTATGGGCCCGATTAATTATTCACGGAACAATCATGCTGAATAAATTTAAATATCTAACATTTTCATATCTTCTAATTAAAAATAATTGTTTAAAATAAATGAACAGTTTCAATACTTCTAAATAAATGAAGTGCTTAATACTTAATCAGAAAATCATTAAATGATCTTACTATATTTCTTGATTGATCAATGATCTTTGCATTTGACAAAAATAATAGCTACTGTATATGCACAATTTTTTAAAAATATGCAGTATTAATATTATCTCCTTTTATTTCTACACATGCCAACCACACGAGCTTACAGGGTTTCCTTATTTCATAAGACGTTCCTGACACAATCTCTGGATGAGGAAACGAACGTTAAACCTTTACTATTATTAATATTATCTAAAATAAGCTAGATATAATAACCTGGGGTAGAAGTTTTAGAAGAATCGTAGATATGACTCCACTACCACAGCCAACTTCTATAAAACTTGTTGCATTTCGAACAACTAAATCAGTCAGAGCTAAACCAACTAATTCCTACAAAGTAAACAAATTCATCCAAATACGTTCATCAATATTTTAGCAATATCCCTCTCCCTCTCGGTGCACTGCCATGCCTTTGCCATATCTTTTTAGAGATAATTTGTTTTCCGAGACGGGTCTCCTTGTCCTTCCTCAATGACTGCATTAGTTGGCTTCTAACCTAACACGTGCAGATTTCGGTAAGTCTATTTTAAGGTTTAACAGAGCCGACAGGGCCAATATACTTAATCTGCATAATGTCATCAAATTACTATTTAATTACTAAACTTATCAATTTAATTTCATGAATATGGGCTAACAGAAGCTATAAATTTTGCATTTACATATAAGACCAGCAAAGATATTTTCACATGTATTTTAAGTTAAATTTATGAACATTCCTTATCTAAAGAAAACCATTAAATCACTGCTGATTCTCAAAAATGTTCAATAACAGAGAGATTTTAAAGATCTAGAGGTAAAACTTCAATGAAAGATGAGATTTTTTAATTAATCTTAAATAATAATCTTTGATAACGTAACTCCATGTAAATAGATCTTAAATGACATTTTAGTTCAATAATAATTTGCATTAATACTTTTTACATTACAATTCTTTTTAGACTAATGGAAATAATTAAAATATTAAATATGTAAAAAATATTACTTCAGTTTCAGGACGTGGTATGAAGACCGGTTGCTGCATTGAGAAACTTAGTTTACAGAAATCCCACTCGGAGATGACGTACTGCAATGGCATGTGCTCAATCCGCTTCTTAGTCATATCCCTAACCCGTGCAAGAGCTTCGTGTGTCAATACTGTCTCAGGATCTACACCGTTCAGCTGCGTCAGAAATATCATAACAATAATGAACACTGAACATTGCGAGTATGAGTAACTTCATTCACAGAATGAACTTAATACATTAAAAATAAAGCATGCTAATGAAAATATGAAATCAGTGTCAACAATTTTAAACTTCATTGCACTAATTTTTCTTTAATTATCTATAATAAATAAATAACAATGGATGGCTTGAGTCATTCCATATCGATAGAAAATTAAAATGCAAAGACACAGAGTCGGATACATAGCGGCCTCTGCTATGCTAAATTAACTTAATGCTTTATAGAACTTGCCAATTCACTCGTTAACAGAATTTCTTGGCCTTACGGCAGTAGGCCATAGTGCCTAGTGAATAGATCTATACAGCAAAATTTAAAATAAATAAACACCAATAAAAATTACTTTCTTTAATCCTACTTATTTTAAGCAATTGAATTATTACAGGCAAAAATAATGAGTAGGCCTACGTAATATAATTCATCACAGGATCAAAAAATATATATCTTGCTTTAAATTTTACCGTTTTGCGACCCATAGCCGAGGCCAGTATAAGGTCCGCTGATGACTGTGATTCTGAAACCCCAGCTGATTTAAAAGTGTTCTGTAGTATGGTCTGATACTCTTTTATAGTTGCTAGCTGTTGATTCTTCATCGAATTATACAGCAGAGATAAATGTCTGTGCAATATAATAATAATTATAAAGGTTTTACATCCATTTCCATATCCAGAGATGATTGTAGGGATGTCAAAATACAACTAATTAAATACAGCAAGTAGATTTTAAGAACTAAGAAGTATTATCAAAGTCTACTTATAAATATCATAATGAAATATTACGAAAAAAGTTAAAATAAGATGTACTTAACATAAAAGATTGCTAATCAATTAAGATTAATGCAATAATTATTCTCTCTCTCTCTCTCTCCCTGGGTGCCGTGTCTATTCAGGAAGTAATCGATCTTGGTCTTACATTAAAATCTATCATTAAGTGTTAAATAGTTATAAGGATTGCTTAGTTATTCACATATTGAAATATGACAATAAAATTATTATGTGATTATATACAAGGCTTAGAAGGCTTTTGCGCTACCTTTCTGTTACAAGGCAATATGTACCTTTGTAGTTGTATCTCTATTTAGACTTATTTAGCTACAGTATCTCTTAAAGAAAAACGACAAACAAAGAATAAATTTTATACAACTCACCTTGCCTTGTTGCTCATGGTTTCTTGTATTTATCTCATGTACACAGTGCAGAAAGTTCAACAAATCAAGGTTTCAATTAAAAGTCTATATATACTACCTTCAATATGAAAAAGAAAATATTGTATCAAACTTCAAAATCTATTTCATTCATACAAATCCGAAAAATTCAACACTACAGTCTACCGCTTCAGGATGTGAAGGTTAGAGGACAGCGGCATTGCAGCTTATTTCTTGAGTGTACCACTGGCAGGAGCCAGTGGCACGATCGATTAGGTTTCAGGCTGTGGATAAGTATGTGCAGGGTTCAAATCTGAGGCTCGCCCGTCACTGATATTCCTTTCGAGAGATGAAACTGCCGCCTTTAAAGTCGACTTTAGCCTTTTTAGCAACAGAGACAACTACTACATATGTATAGCAAATAGCATGCATTAATTAGCTAATTCTAAGATAGTATAGTATATATTATATTATATACTATAATATCTTAGAAATGGGTGATACAGGTCACAAATTTATACTCAGCCAATAAGTGAGCGAAACTTGGTTCATACCAACAAAATTATAACAAATAGAATGGATCACCCCATCCAAAGTTCTTAACGGACATGAAGCGTATATTATTATTATCCAATAATGGGCTACTCCAAAATTAGTCAAAGTAAAGCTTAATATAGAAATGAGATTGGAAATTAGCATGAAGATATCTCTGCTCGTCGCAATTTCTAACAAAATTAAAATTCACCACAATCTAAATACAGTATTTAAAGTGCTTGATGACATGTTGAATGACCATGCACTAAATTGTGCGTTTAATTTTATATGTGGTTAACAAAATGTATATTAATAAAATAGATCCAATAATTTTAACATTTTCTCACATGTCCAGTTTGTTGACATTCTTTGTTTACAAAAATCAACTGCTTCTGGTAGCCTCGGCCGAAAGGAAGAAAAGTGAGATCACAGAAATAAAAGTGAAATGGAGAAAAAATCAATGCTACTTCTGCCCAGGAAAGACCAACTTTGAGCTCTTCTAAAATGTCAGCTCCATTAGTCTCAATCGAAGTCGTATCTCGAACGACTGCTTCGATCAATTGTGTCCTGCGTTTTAATATCCAGACCAGCAAGGTTTGGAGACGAAACTAGCCTATACTTAACTTAAATAATTGCAATTCTCTTTCTTTCTCTCTCTCTCTCTCTCTCTCTCTCTCTCTCAGTACTGCATAATGGCAGGTCCATGGCATATAATATTTTAATATTTCTCGATCTGTCCTCAGTTTTTCATTAAATTCCCTTTGTACCCCTTTTCGCACTCTCTTTTATTTAGTAGCCTACCGTACATGTTTTGCTACTTGATTCGTGTGGAATAGAATTTAATTCAATTCAACTTTCCACATTAGAATTAGCCGACATCATTCCGAGGTCTACATTATTTTTGTTCCATTACATCGGCCTGGGCCGCCGCACCAATGATCTTGGACCCAATTCCTTGATTTTATGCATTAAAAGATTTACAGATTGATCGATCTAAAGCTCTGTAAAATTATATACCTTAAATATAAAAATATAGCCTCATCAGACTCCTGCTACTAAATTAAACACTGAAACCCTCAAAATGGCACCGGGTAGGCCTATCATCTTTGATTGATCAATCCATCTACGAAATGATTAGACTATTATCCTGTGTCATGACTCATCAGGGCATTCAGTTAATTAATTAATAGTCGGATGACTCGGATCAGTCTAGATCAGTGCCGGTTAAATAGGCCTAGCCTAGTCGGTTGGACACCTATGCTGCTATGCGGCGACCAGCCATATAGCCTACCAGTTGTACTTTCAAGATTTTACTCTCTGATCGGCTCTACCGTGAGTTGCGGTGGCGGTAGTCTAGTGGTTAGCGTGGGGCCCTCAAGCGTAAGATGATTGAGGAGTCATGGACTCAAACGCAGTTCAGACTAAAGAAAAATAATAACGCCACCGGGACTGCCTAATCGTATAGGCCTATATTAGAGCATGCTGCATTAGTGCGCTTTCTACGGCAAAGGTACGATTAATGTCGACCAGTGGAACGGAACTGAAGACTACAAAAATACAAAAAACAGCAACTAAGAAAGGAAACCCTGTAGAATGTGCGGTTGACATGTGTGAAAATAAGAGGAAAATAAAAAATCGTTCGATCTAGAGCTGTGGTTCGGGAGAACGCCAACCACTCATCGAATGGGTTGAAGAATAGGGAGAGAAGCACATAACGCTAATGAAGCTATAGAAGACTTTGGAGCAAGTATTTAATCTAGAAACTTTACCATTAGAGGGGAATTGGAATTTTAGGGGAGAGAAATGCCTGCCCTTGGTGGGGGAAGTGATACTGATAATATTACATTATGCTGAAATTATTTTAGGGGGAATTTAAGGATTTAGGGGTGGAATTAAACCCCCCCCCCCCCAAACATGCCTAGATTAAACTTTGCTTTGGAGCTATAATTGAAATAAAAAATTGGTTTAGAATGTTTCGATGAAATGTGATGAGACAAATAGGTTCGTAGAATTGCGTGTCAAGACGAGTCAACTTGATACAAATAACTTTAGAGTATAGAGTAGGCTTCTGCTTTCGTTGTTGATTAGTTCGAAAATTGGATAGAATGATTGACTTTCATACCCTATAGCGGGTACGTAAAATTTGAGAGCATTTTCCGATTTATAGATGGCCATACATCCTATATAATAATTCCCTTATCCCGTTACGCGTTACGCGTAACGCGTTTGGATACAGCTTTAGAGTGAAGCAGTGCTGTAGTATAATGATTGAGACTACAATGCTCGGGTTGGTTGTCTATTGTCTGGGTCATGACAGTATCCGCGTGTGACTGTGAGTCATTCTCCTGTGTGTGGCTCATTTTGAATGGCCCGTAGGTCTGCTGCAGTAGATTGCCCCCCGCCCTCCCAAAAAGAAATATATTTCCACATTTGTGAAATGTTCATTAAAAAGCCTTTATCAAAGGCTTTTTCACTAGTATGCCTATAAAATAAGAGTATAATTTTTTGGACTGGCCTATACTTATATCTTCCACCTCAACTATATATTACAGTATCAAGAATGACTTAAATCCACATCCCTATTAAACTCAGTCATAGGTCAATGTGTCAACACAGGTCAACGTGTCAACTTAGTATCTGTGTCAGCCTCTACACGCGATTGCTTCAGCGACAATTGAACCTCGGTCGATAGCTCAGCTATCGGATGTCCTAACTCAATTCGACTGTTGAAATGAAGTCGCTTAGAGACTTCAAGATTTCGTTTACAACACTTTCACAAAACCTTACGATTTCTCGCACTAAACGCATTCTTTTACCCAAGAGACTCCTAGAGCGAGTAGAGGAACGCAAGAGCTAAAAATTTAGATTTATTGGAATTGCGTAGGGTGATACTTCTAGAATCTCATCTTCATTTCATCTTCATCTATAGAAGAAGCATTTTGATGCAGATTACAAATATTAAGGTCAGTGCACTATAGGCCAGCACAGTGCACAATGCACATGTGTCTACAACTCCATTTGAAGTCAATTTGAGTCTAAGCAGGAATTGCTTAAAGTGGCGCAAGAATGTTTTTTACGATTTGAGAGAATTAATGGTTTTTAGTATTGTTTGTGGTACAATATTTCAGCCATTTTTCACAAAAAAATTGTAGAAATTAGAAGATGCCAGTCGAATCACGATTTTTTTAAAATTCTTGATTAGAAGACCTTGCTACGTAGGCGGGAGGCGCGGATTCGGTACCGGGCTGTCCTTGACGCTGATGATGGTTTTGGGTTTTGAAAACGACTCTAAATCCCGAAAACGAATGCTAAAATTTAATAGCTGTCTTTACGGATTAGTAAATTAACGCAGATACTGCAGTAAATGATAGAGTGGCCTGGGCCATAGCTTCTGTGTACTTGACCAATGAGTCGCTCAATTTCCGAACATGTGGAGGCTTCTCCACTTCGTGTGTGCCTATTGCAGGGTAACTTTCCCTTCACTGTTCCAAAAAGCTCCTCCGAGATACCTAGTATATAGAGGCGCTATAAAATGTCCTGTTGTAATGTAATGTGTTGTACGGTAAAACGGACGTTAGATCCACATAGTATTGTAACGTGTTGCAGAAGAGACAGTGTAGTAACACATACAGTACTGTAGTACCTAATAATCTTTTGCCTTTCACTGCCACGTGGCAGGTCCAAAACACAAATTCCTAAGTATACCATTTGCCATCGGATGCATTAAGAAACACACTGCCGATCAGTTATATAATATTGTTTTTAAATTTATAAATTATTATCCAATGGTTGCACTATTCTACTCGTCTTCTTTGTATGACCAATTTGTAAACTTAACCATTTAGAATATCCTTGACGCACTGATATCCATTTCAGTTCACATACATTATTCTATCCCGTTATTCTATCTATCCAGTGCTTACAGTCCTATGGCAGCTCAATCGATTGCAAGTCCAAGATGAAAATTCCTACACAGTCCTAACCATCTAAAATCTTTAGTTAGTTAGTCAGCACACCTTTCGAAAATGGCCTGATTTCAACACATAATCCTAGCCTTTGAATGGAAATCATGGAATTATAACTGTCAAATTACTTTCCAGCAAAGAGTAATGTGAGTTTTATGTATCTATAAAGGTAGATCTCATGGTTTCCTCTAGTATTCCAGATCTTCCCTCATTCTCATACAGACCAGTTCTATCAAAGCGCACCGTGTTGGCGCTCATGGGAAAATATTGGGAGTAATGACCGTTCTTTCCCCCCTCCCTACGCATATAAATACCACAAAGACCCCCAGATCTCAAGCTTATTCCCACTGAACCCGTCGGGGGCCTTCCTCGGTATATTTTCAGCTGAATAGCCAGGGATGTGAGTTCATTTCTAAAGTTGTCATTGAGCCAGCTGTAGAGGAACGGATTTACACAGGATGAGCCGAGAGCGAAGGCTTTCAATAAGAGATCCGTCAGGCGGAAGTGGATTCCTCCAACAGCTTTTGGGCAAAGTTCCGTTAGAAGTGAAAATATATTCCACGGTAGCCAACATATGCAGAAGTTAGCCACGATGGCTATAAGAAGACGATTGGTTTTTGTTGCCCGTTTCTGAAGCCCCGGTGGTCTGAGTTTAAGACGAGCGTAGATCTTTGCGTAAAGATATCCGGTTAGGGTTAGTGGAAGTATAAATTGAACCAGGAATACTATTACGCTATACGCTCGACGCAGGTTCGAATGCGCGTCCGGCCAATTTTCGACACAATAACTCCAATGTATGTTTAGTTGAACATCAACATGTAGTAAGAGTTTGGAATAGTGAACCACCGGAAGTGATATTATAATAGACACTATGATGATTATTAGAATCGAAGCTACGGCCAGCCGAGCAGAAAATCTAGGCCTGAGCGGATACAGTATTTGTCTATACCGATCCACGGCTATCAATAGAATACTCATCGTTGATACGTACATTGGTACAGCAAAAGCCGCGAATACTATACGACACAAAGCACTTCCGAAAATCCACTTGTTAGATAATTGATAATGAAGTTGTACAGGCAGACTAAACAGGGCCAACCACACATCTGCCAGGGCAAGATTCATAATAAACACATTCGTTACCGTCTGTAATCGTTTACTTCTAGCGAACACGAATAAAACACCTCCGTTACCGATTAATCCAACGATTATTACTATGACGTAAATGATGACGATTATAACCCGGATGACCGGATGGTGAATGGAATCGACTTGATGCCAATCCGAGTCCGTAAGACTCCAGTTCCTGAGAAGCCCTTCGTAGTCGTAGAGATCCCAGTTAATTGTGACAGAATCCTGACCTTCAGCAACTAACTCCATATCCAATTCGCTGTTTAGTTGTAGCCTAGAATAGTTAAACATATTTTATACAGTTCTTAGTATTGTCTAGTAATAAACGGTTGATGTCTCTTATTTTACTAGAACATTAGAATGTTTAATCAAACATTTAAGAATGTACCTAGAACGGTTTAACGTCATCATTGGTCTATAACTTTAACCATAATTTAAACAGTCCATAACTTTAACTTATTAGCTACTTTATAACGTAGATGTGGTAGATGTATGAGGTGGGCTAGATGCTTTATTGACGAGCTGGTTAAATTATATGTGCAATTCCTGAAATCCGTGTCATTACCCTGAAACAGAACACATACAATAAGTTAATTACAAACATAAAGAGAAATTACGTGGTATAGCATACATAATAAGATGTCACGGGTACGAATCCCAGCCGGGTCCTTCTCATACAGTATCCTTGGATACGCAAACAGACGTTAAACTTAACATAATATTTTCCTGGGTCAGGAAGCATCAGATGTTTGTTTAAGACCCATACAATGAATATTGAAGATTCAACTAGCAATGAAACAAAACGCCACAACGATGTGGCAGCCTAGACCTCTGCAAGTCTGAAATTTGAATGACCAATTGGTCAGTAACACAGAAATCATTGTCATATGGCCATAAACTCTACTGCCGTATCTGCTTCAGTCGCCTCTTAGGAACACGCGCAGTTGTCGGTGGGATCAATTTTCAATTGTCGCGACCTACTCGGGATCATGCATTTACTCTTCCAGAGAATATGCAAGGTTGAATTTAAAGTATGAACTAATATGAATCTCAACATTGATATATATTTGGACTCCGAATTACACATGCATTGTGTTACATGATTTTCTAGACCTCTATCTGATATTAGGTACTTGTCTGTTATATCATACCCAAAAACTTCTTCATTACGATTATAGAGTCAAGGTTAAGGTTAGGGGATAGCAGGAGCGTCTATCCCTACACCTTCATTGCGCAGCCTGCGCCATGGAAAAACTTGAGGGGGAGTGGAAAATACTAGTACCTTTCTGAAATTATGGAGGGGGAGTGGAAAAAATCAAGTATTGCTTTACTCATAAAGAGTTGAGAATGCTGTTTGAAATAATATACAATTCCACTGTAGTGACTGTACAGTGCAAGATCTAGAAAATGGTGACAAAATTTAGTTTGAAGAGTCCTTTTTCTTGCTCGCTTCGCTCGCTTAATTTACGCACTTTATTCATGATATTGAGCGCCGAGAGAGCGATATTTTTAGGGGGTCGCTTCACTTTTGTTGTCAGCAATTTTTTTTGGGGGGGGGCGTTGCGTCGTAAAGTTACTTGAAATTTTTGGGTATAGTTGGGGGTTACACTGGGGGCTTGGATTAGCCCTAACCCTAGCCCATAACCCTAACCCTAATCCTTAGGAGAGGAAGAGAGACCCTAACTGTAGCCCCTAACCCTAATCCTAACGCAGTAACTCTCTCTCAAGGCAATGGCTTATTCTAACCACGAGCTGTCCAGATGAAGAGACATAATGTGCAATGTAATCCTCAAACGATTTGAGGAGAACCAATGGGTAAAAAGTATTTCGCAGGAAATCATTAGCCAATTCTGAACAGACTCCCCCTATACGTTATTGAAGTGTAAAGTATATCAAAAGTATTAGGCCTACTGATCAAAATATCGTTCAAGTTAATTCATGTGAATGTATCTTCATAGATATAATAATAGTACAAATAATAAAAATGATAATTTGGCAACGGACGTCCATGGTTATCCAAAGTTACAACGCTCTAATTTTATATGCTTCCTCGCAATTTTATTCGACATGGCATTCCAGAGTAAATGAAATTTATTTTAAATTATTTTTTATACATACTTCTTGTTAAACGAAATACAATCTATTGTATCTTATCTTTTTAGCCAAAGGTCGTTTACCATCCAGTGCATTTGAAAAATAGTAATATCGGTTTAACGTCCGTTTTCTAATCCAGGGGTAATGTCAGGGATGTCAAAATGTCACATGAATTTAATTTATTATTTAAGCAATATTAAGTTTTGTCTCTCTCCCTCGAATGGGGAGTCAGATTCAACCTTTATTTGTATTTCATGCGCAGAACAATCCCAGTAGAATAGAAAGCATCTCATATGACGGTAACATTAGTTCCAATGTTCTCTATCTGAATAATTACGATAGAGGCGTCTTAGGAATAAAATCCTCCTTCATAAATAAATTAGTGTGACATTTTGGCAACATTATCTTCTAAAACTTAGTGTAGTTTTTTACTACAATAAGTTTTAGGTCTGTTTCGGTAGCACAAGGCTACTGCCGGAGACGGACCCGGCTGAGACTTTGATCTTAGGTTTCCTGTTTATCAGACAATCAGTCCGACTTTAACGTTAGTATCATCATCTGACAACAACGTCATAGACGTTGTTGTCAGGCACTAGTGTCTCCAAGGCACTAGAACTACCCATCCAAACAAGGCTAGAAAAACAAATTCTACAAGAAAAGAGTACGGCTCAGTTTCAGATAATAACTTTAGAATAATTGTCAGGAAAGAGTGATGCAGACTTGGCCACTTAACCAAGACAAGATTATATTTTGCTCTTATTATTAGCCAGGGCCGGCGCCAGGTTTAACAAAC
>JAQFZF010001722.1:0-13528 GCA_034695365.1 Enchytraeus norvegicus | reverse complement strand
AAGAGGCATAACCCAACAAAGTATAGCTATCTAATGTTTCCAGAAATTAACGCAACACATGTTCAGACAAATGGCTCTGTAGTCAGCAGATGGAGCCAGACACGTAATGTTACAGAGCACAGAACGTAATGTTACAGAGCACAGAACGTGTTCTATAGCGTCACGTGCCACAGCGTACGACTCGTCATCAGGTGTCATCATGGTGTTATACAAAACATAATCAAACATACAAAAACAAATACATGATTCAAAAATAAAAACATCGATTGAACAAATTACTCATGTCTCCTACCTGAAAAGCAATTTATGCAATCACTGTTAAGTTCTTGTCTACTTTACAAACAGGACAGTGCTTAACACACAACTACTGCAGGGTTTTTGTAAAGATCTGCACTTTTTTGTATTAAATATAGATATTAAATATTATCAGACAATAATACAGAATTATGCATTTCGTAGCTTCATATATGTAACTTGGGGGGAAGGGGGATTTAGCGACATCGATACAGTGTTCGCCTCACATGCAAGTGATCCGGGTCGGTCGACAAAGAAAAATCCCAAGGTGTGTAGGTTTGTCGTGTACCGATGCTAGAAGCTTGTCGTGCTATTAAAAGGCAATGATACGATAAATCATGGATTGGTAAGAAAATAACAAAACACACAAAACTGCAACTAAGAAAGGAAACTAGAATGTGCGTTCTGTCATATGTGAATATACGAGAAAAAAATATTGATAACAGGTATCTTTATAATTCACTAGGAGAGCTGAAGTATTGGTACACATAGAGAACTTACTGTAGCCAATCGTTGAGCCATACTGGCATAGGCCACTGAATAGTTCGGTTCGTTGATGGCCTGCAAAACAACAACAAAAAATACAATCTTTAGTTAATCATTACCCTTTTAGGTTCTTGTATTTGTTATACAATTATGTGTAGTGTTGTAATTTTATAAATTCTGTATGTAAATGTGAACTAACATGCACACAAAAGGCTACACACAGTCATACACGATTGCATACAAGCAAAACTTATTAAATATACAATACTCGCAGTAAGTTAACTGTTTAATTATGAATTCATAGACGTTGTTTAGGTAGAAAGAAATTGACCTCTAATTACTAATTTAACATAATTAAATTAGGCTAATTATGTTAATTACTAATTTAACATAATTAAATTAGGCTATGTTAATTACTAATTTGAATGTGCGACAAACCAGAGGATCTGCCAATTTTCTAAATATTGCTCCGAATGATCTTGCAAAACTTCCAATCACACTCCATTATTAGAACAATAACCGATTCAACACTGACTATTTAAACAGGTCTATAAAGTTCTAGCCTGTAATCTCTATATATAGTAAGAAATACCGTAGGGGTGGGACGGGGGGGATTTGGCGACATCGGTATAGTGTCTGCCTCACATGCAGATGGCCCAGGATCAAATCCCAGGTCAGTTGACAAGAAAAATAAAAAATCCCAGGGTGTCAGGAAGAGTATTCGAATATCTACGCCGACTGCCCTTGTGCGCTATCTAAAAAGCAAAGATAAATCCCAAGAGTGGATTCATCAGGAGTGGAGAGTAGTAAAAAAAGATGCCATCTGGTGAAAATGTCAAACATGTGCGATTGTCACGTATAAAGAAATACGACAAAATAAAATAAAATAAGAATTACCTTTTCGAACATGATCTGATTGCACCCTATCAATCTCTCCTCAGAGTTTATCGGTAGATTCTTGACTTCATCCAACAGCTTGTTAAAGTTCTGCGGTGTCAACTTATTCAATATACCTCTCAATCTCTTGTATAGCTCCTGCACGATATAAAATCAGATTTTGCTAAATTATGCTATCACTTGTACAATTGTTGCAAGCATTATTTTACGTTCTGTTCAAATTTCTCTTCAAAAATTCTCGGCATCAACTTTATGAACTAGTTCAGTAGACTCTAACTTTCAACTAATTTCTTAATTCTTGGCGGCAAAAAATCATGTCCAGGATTTCACTAAAGTAAGAATGTTAATAAATAAAATAATTGTAAGCCAAAACATCACATCTAATGTAACTTTTGGGGTTTTCAAAAGTTCAACACATAATAATTAATTTTTATAACAATTTAGCAGTGCTAATGAATATCTATTATCAACAAGAATTTGCTTCAGATCTTCGCTCCAATTACTAGATAACACAACAATTGTAAAGAAGCGAAGAATTCTAACCTCAGTCTCAAGACCGCTGCTCTCTTTGTTATTCGTGGGCTTAGCCTTCCACGCCTTGTCAGTCTTGTGTAGCTTGATGTCAGCCGCTACGGGCACGTTGATGCTGATGACACGACGCTGTTGGGAGTCTGAACCCCCCATCATACGGGGGTCTCTCTGCTGCTGCCCCCCTCCATCCCTCCTCATACTCCCCCCGCCACGGCGCACCCCCCGTCCACCGCTGGGGGCTGATTTAACGTACCCAGGGGTAAAATCTATCGGTGACATCGGTTCGATCATGACAGAGCGGGACGGCTCATTTCTTGAGTTACTGGAGCGTGGCTGTAATTAATAACGTGAGAAATATAGTATACATTTTATAATAATATTTATAATAATAATAATGGGATATTGGGTCATAAAGCATCAGATGAGCAAAGCTGTGATCAGTGATATAAATATTATATTTTTTTATTTATATCAACGATCAACTGCCATATTTGATAATTGCATTAAAACACCAGTCTTAGCTTTCTGTAGGTCTTTAATAAGCAAATCTGTTCAACAATTGGAATATGCATCTGATAAATCAGGTACCGTACTATTTTAATTTTCCACACTTGTTTGAACTGGAGCTTACTCTATGGCTGAATCTACATGTCATAATTAAGGTAAGTTAGCACAAAAGCCGAGTCTAAAAACAGATTTGTCTGTATGAAAAAGCTAAAAAAGAAAAATTAAACGCCTGTTTCCGTATCCTAGGATACTATCAGAGGTGGATCTGGCTGGAACTCAAACCTGTGGCCTCCCACTTATCAGGTAAGCTTGCTACGGAATAGGTTATCCAACCATGACTGTAATTATTCTGAAAACTCTGCTACTTGGCTTGCCAGATTCGCTCAGGCTCATAACCTATCAAAACTCAGAGCTCACATAGCGTCTATTAATTCTTGTAAATAATTGCCAATACTTTCAAATAAGATAAAGCAACACTGACTGATGGCTAAAATAGCAATAACGATAAACAGCTAGTCGATAAACACACCTCAACAAGCACACAGTCTAGCATTGGGAGCTCAGCTGGTTTTCCTTTGTTAGAGAACTGCAGAGCGAGTAGAAAGTTCCTATCATACTGTTTCTTGCCCTCAGGCCTCAGAGGTGACCACTGATCTGTTAACAAATATAAACATACACTGTAATACAATTATGTAAAGACGACGAAACAATCTCCCAGGTCCATTTATATCATGCCAACATCCCTGGATTAGGAAACGGACGTTAAACCTTTAATATTGTTATTATTATAGTCAATATTTTACTAAAACTTGTTACGCTCTTACAATACTGTAAGAATGGTATCAAGATCTGAATATTTGCACATTTTATATTTTACAATTTTCAAAATAGCTGTTAATTGTTTCAATTAACACAAGAACTAACATGAGAAATTAATAAATTCACACAAACTAGCACACCATAATTTACAACAAAACTACAAAACTAAATCAAGCTCAACTAATTTATATACATATAACTTGAACACAGTCCTAAGGTAATAAAACCTAAAATGTATGTTCGGGTAACTATCCCATCAATGCCTGATGCCAACATTTCTTAATGAAGAAATTTAATGTCCGATACATTACGGCCAACACTTACACAGTGCATCTAACAAGTACATAAAACTGAAGAACTGCAAATAAGTTCAACAAACCTTCGGTATATTCATATTTCAGTGGACAAACTTTAGATGCCTCGACTCCTTCAGGCGACGACTCGTCCTCTCTAATCTCACCTTCTTCCAATTCTTCCTCTTCTTTTACTTCGTTACTCTGGTTCCCTGCCTCCTCCAGTTTGCTGTCAGTAGTGCCTGCTTCACCCCTTATATCAACATTCTCAGGCGTTACAGCCTCCATAGACTCTTTCTGTTTCCTTTCTTCTTTAGTTTCTGGTAATTTGGGTTCGATATCATACTTTCTAGCTACATCTTTTGTTTCAGCAGATTTCGGTTCTAACACAACTGTAGCTTCAGTCTTTGCAGCATCACAGGTTGATTTAATCTCCGTCACATTGATGCACTGAGCAGCTTTTTCTGATTCTTTATCCGCAGACTTTGTTGCTTCTTGTTTCTCAGTCTTTATTTCTTCAGTTGCTGGTTTGATTGCCTCTGTAATAATAATTGTTGTCAGCTTCTCTTCTGGTCTTGTTTCCACCAAATCAACCGGACTACTCTCGGTCTTTCTGACTTCTTCCTTTTTAACTTCTTTTTCTTCTTTCTTATCGACAATCGCAGATGTTTGGTTCTTAGAATCAGTATTGCTCACTGAAACTGTTTCTTTGGCCTCCACTACGTTAACAGGTTTAATTACCTCCTTAGATTCCTCAAATTTCTCTTTTACGGTATCTTCCTCTCTAGTATTCTCCTTGACGGGTTCTTTGACAGTGTCTTTGACGGTGTCTTTTATATTCTTTTTCGCATTATCTACATCTTTTACATTGTCCTTAGCATCTTTATCAACATTTTGTACAATTTCACTCTTAACGTCGCTTGTTTTTACTTCTTCATTCTTTACTTCCTCTGTAACATCCATCACATCACCATCCACAGAGGATGATATTTCATTGGACGATGCATTTCTGCCCATTCCTGTTACTACACTCTTTACATCAGGCTTACCTCCTTGTGTCACTTTACCTTCCATTGTTTTATTAGCCGCACTCGGTCCCCACGCCGGCACCCCGGTAGCCGTGGCGTAGCTTCCACTCTTTTCCTCGCTCCCCGCTCTGACCGGCTCCGGTGTTTTCCACGCACTCAACCCTTCTTTCCGCTTTGGCGCGTGAGATTTATCTGCCGGACCACTTTTTGAGTCTTTCGGTAGATTTGTCGATTCAGAAATATTTTGGTTTTGCAACGGAACAGCAGCTGCCGATGCAGCATAGCTAGGTTTACCAGAATTAACAGCTGTAGTGCTATCAGAAGCAGCTGCTACTGACGCAGCATAGCTAGGTTTACCAGTATTTACAGTTGTAGTACTGTCAGAAGCAGCAGCAGCCGAAGCAGCATAGCTGGGTTTACCTGAAGTAACAGCTGTAGTGCTGTCAGAAACAGCTGCTGCAGATGCAGAAGCCGCGTAGCTTAGCTTACTGCTAGCATTAGGCACTGTACGTTCAGCTGAAGCTCTCTCTGCTTTCACACTATCCACCTGCTTGCCTTTCGCACCTTCCGTCAGCTTATTTCCACTCTGTTCCGGTTTCTTAGCCGCGTTATCTGGCTTCTTTTCTACCGGAGCTTCAGCGGCTGGTTTGACAGTTGCCGCAGGAGTGGCGGAAAATACAGCGGCAGCAGATTTACCAACAACCCAAACCGGTGGAGGCTTAGCCGCAACCAACACTGGCGGCGGCTTGGACGGCGCAGCAGCAACAGGTGGTTTAGCCGCATCACTCGACGAAGATGAGGAAGAATTCTTTCTAGCGCTATCAGCGGACTGTTCCCTAACTACAGCAGAGCCTCCCGCTTGGGCTCCGCCCTTTCTGCCTCTATTCTCCGCCTCCTGGCGCTGATTGGGCCAACTGCGCTCGACTGATTTGGTTTCACCGCGGTGGCCGGTGAGAGCATCGCGGCCCCCCTTACCCTGCTTGCCCCAGTCACGCCGCTCCCCCTGTGTGCTGGAGGGCTCTGGCACCCCGTTGTGCTCCACCAGGGCCGGTCTAGACTGAGGCGCTGAGCGATCCTCACTGGGCTGTACACAAAAACAATGATATAAATGCAAGAGATTTATTTTAAATAGATCTGTCTTTTTTTATTAATTTAAATTAATTTAAATTATTTATTTATAAATGCTGTTTTAATTCATACTTCTTATTTACTTATATAATCCATTAGATCTATATCTTGTTTTTAGCCCAGGGTGGTTTACCCAGGGTGGTTTACCCAGGGCATTTTTTTAGAGATAAAGATAATTGAACAAAATAAAAACTGAATTATACACTAATAAAAAGTTGTCATTCTTTATGGCATTGGATCTGAAAATATTTACCTTGCATATTCTTTTTATTCAAATATGGCACTATCATCATCTAGCCACGAAAATCCTGTTTAAAAAATTGCACTTGTAAGAATAGTCCAATGATGCTCAAGTACTGCCCAAAAAATGCACAAGTACATTTCAATTTATGACTTGTGAGTGTCACTGAGTGAAGTAAAATAAAAGTACAATTTCAAGTGAAATATTATGCTACAGACCAAAGAAGGGCGACAGAATATGATGGTAAAGAAATCTAGATGTTAATAGCCATTTTTACTAATTTTCGTACATGGCAAATTGGATAGGATTGGACGATTTTCGAAAAATTGCTCCGAACATAGAGATCAACCAAACAGTCCTATCTCGACCCCATTATAGCTATAGAAGCATGGTAAACATCGAACTTTTCTTGTCTTGTAGATAAGAAAGTTTAATGAACTAGATAGATACCTTAGCGACTAGGGCATCCATGTGGCTGGTAGCACTGAAGCCTGCCCCGCCAGTCTTAGCACTGGCGCCACCTGAGCTCTGTGCTCCTCTACCGGTGCTGCTCACTGCCGGCTCCTTGCTGCTCTTGTACTGCTTCTTCTTATTACGTGCTTGCTTACCTACAATACAATACAATCATATATATAAAGCTGTTAGTCTGTCACAGTTACACGCTGCCACGACTCTCGGTCAACGAGTCCCACGTTGTTGGCCTTCGCAATAGGCTTAGTAAAGGCTTTCACACAATACATTATGTACATATTGTTACAATACATGTAAATTGTAGTGTTTTGTTTTGCAGATTATTATTATTATGTCTTATTTCGCCAGATGGTTAGTGTTTCTCACATTCCTTAGCTAGTGGCAGTCGCCAACTGGTGTGTGTCTTGTTAAATGTACAGTGTTGTACACGGATTGATGTCATTACAGCAATGGCGAGTAAAGCGTCTAGAGCAATGCTTGCAAGTTCTTAAAGATTACGATAAGTATAATGTATAATGCAATTCCAACAAACAAATGTTTCTGTGTCGACTACATCGAGCACTATGACGTTAATGCCGTTAATGACGTTTTGATAGCAAAAACAAAATCAAGAACTTGCATCATCATGCACCAGTGCACTTTGTATATATTGAACTCTGTTTTAATTTACAATTACATCAATGTCCCAAACAGAAAGTTTTAAAACCCAGTCCAGGTGTTCAAAAGTAGGACTATACACCGTGTTCCATAACTACCGAGAACACTATACAATTTTGATTTCTACTCAATAGTGCGATTCCTTTGATATTTGACATGCCTCAACAAGGGCCTATTTGTCATCCATATTGAAAATTTCAAGAGAATTGGACATTTAACCACTGAGATACTACATTTTGTGCGTGGCACCTAGTTAGGTCTTGATTCCCAATATGGAGAGAATAGGAAAGGAGCGGGGTTAGCGATATCGGTAGAGTGTTCGTCTCAGAAACAAGTGGATCAAGTGATCCAGGATCGAATCCCAGGTCACTCAACAGAAAAATTATAGTAAAAAAGGTTTCAGTATGGTTATTAGAATATTTGCGCTGGCTGACAGTGGCTGTCATTGTGAGCTAAAAGTCAAAAATTTGAGTTGAGCTGACTAACTAAAAAAAAAAGATGCCACCATGCGAATATATTAAACATCTGCGACTGTTAAGTGTAAACAATATATGAAGAAAAAAACATATACTGTAACAGTAGGCATAATGTGCTTAAAAAGTTATGTTGTTCTGTCCATATTGGGAATCAAGACCTTGATAGGTGCCACACACAAAATGTCATATCTCAGTGATTATACGTCCAATTCTCTTGAATTTTCAATATGGATGACATACAGGCCCCTGTTGAGGCATGTCAAATATCAAAGGAATCGCACTATTACTTGGGTATAAAAATCAAAAACATTGTGTTCTCAGTAGTTATGGAACAAGGTGTATATACCAACATTAATTGGACCCATGATAATAATACGAGCTTAGAACACCACAAATTAATTTTTTTTAAATTAGATTAATAGTAGGTTTACAAACGCAACATTGAATTAGAAACAATGAACTTATGTCATTGCAGCTTATTGCATGCTATGTCATTGTAGCTTCTGTTTGATGTACTTTGATAATAAATAAAGATAAGGAATAAAGAAAAATATATATAACGCGAAATACAATTGTACAGCATGAAAATGCGCACATTGTAGGCACTGTAAACGCCAAAGGTATTCATGAAGGCCATAGATATAAAGGCTACATAAATCCTATGCTAGAAGCGAGGTACGTTATAAACAGCCGTTAAAAGAAGCGACCTTGACTAGCTCGGTGAACTGTGTAGTGTAAACCATAGAATCCTATATACCAATCCGATCTCTACGTGTCATTGTATATTAGTATTAATTACATATAATTCCATGCGTTAATATGTCCTTGTTGGATGGCCGAGTCGATAGCAAGCTTGAATGATAACCAGGAGTTCATGGGTTCGATTCCCAGCCGGGTCCCTCTCTGAAAGTATCCTCGGATACGGAAACAGACGTTAAACTCAGCTTTACAGTTTTTCTTAAATCAACAAGAACACTAAAAATCAATCCGGGGCACAGGCGCAGATTTAGGGCGAGACTGCCAACCCCCTAATCCAGGGGAGGCCATGCGCTCCCCTTGATTTGACAATTATTACACTTTTGGCCCCTTTGCCCCCCCCCCCTCAATCGACCTCAATTTAACTTCGATGAAAATATTTGTTACATATAAACTTTCGTGGGAGCCTCGCCAAAAAAACTCCACGACCTACCACGGGGTATTTGATGAGTCTAACAAAAACTGTAGCAAAGTGTTGTAATTCTGTTGGTTTCTCAAATCAGGGACTAAAGAAAAGTGGAAAACTAAGAGACGTGACCCAACAATGCATGGATATCGAATTTTTCCACTATTTAAATATACTGCTGCATACTATATTATACTGCTGCAGGAGTAACACGTGTTGCTTTGTAGGCCTACAGGGCTAAACAAATTTAGCGTCTATTTCAAGGCTGGGAGGCTACATCAGTGACACTAAGCCTTGGACATCGAACCAAGAATCAAACCACTAATAAGAAAGATAAGAGGCTATACGCTGGAAGATCAATAGATGCAACTTACGGAAAGTGGTGAATGCTATCAAATAAATCGTACACAAATTATTTAAAAGATTATTCACCATTTTTATGTAATTTTGTATTTTTACAAATTTTTTATTGTATTTTTTATTTCTATTTTTTTAATATGTATTTCTTGTATTATTGATTAGTTTTTGGGTTATTGACAACATGAATCAGTACAACACAATCTATAGCTAGGTCCTACACGTATCGTTCTTACAAATCTCTATAAATCCTGCCTGCTTTTAACACTTGGAATTTATCCCATTAATTAATAGTATGCCAAATATCCTATATATCGATTTAGGCATATCCGTGATGTACTAATATCCTTCAAGAAATGATTTCCAACGTGATATCCTACTATTAGTGCTATAAAATATTTGTGAAACTTGTCTACTCTTCTTATATGAAATCTTTATATCTTGCCTGTCGAAATTTACTTATAATTCTCATTAATCTCATTTATTGAAATCTCTTATCCTGGCGGCTTTTAAACATAGATCTTCTATTATTTAAATCATATCAAATATTCGATTAAGAATCCTTCTATTATTCTCAATATAAGAAATCTCCTACTCTTTCGATTATAAGGTATAACTTACAATATTACAGAACACGACTCAATTATGTCATAAATATCCTCAAGACCTCATGTTGTACTATATCCACAAATCATATCCAATAAACCAACCCATTTCAAGCAAAGCCACGTTTACTCCTGTATCCTGTATGCCTATTACTTTTAAATTATTATGACAACTCAGCTATTTCACAACATACCCATTATTCTAGACCAAAGTTCTTCCAGAACCTTCAACAATGACAACGCGTTATATTACAGAACAGGGACAAACCAAGTGAGGAGGGTGGAGGGGGGGGGCAAGTGAGGAGTGAGGGTCAATTACGATTGGGAAAGGGTCAATCTTGACTTCACAACAATCTGATATCGATTTATTGGCACTAGGTCACGCTGCCATGTCATTCATGTTTGGTCATTTACAGTGACTGGTCAGTGGTCAAGCCATTTACGACACACAACTCAAACGGGACTGTAATTAGAACTTTTAATTAGAACTTTTCCAGCTTGTCGCCAGGTGACAATGCAAAACCCAATCTCAAAACTATCTAATCTCTTGAAATATGAAAGCTCTAGATTCATAAGTAAACAAACACAATTAGACTACTACAATATAATAATATATAATTGATAAATGTGTTCTTTATGAAGCTGTCAAGTTCACTTTATATATGTTTTCAACTTTTCATTGATTTCATGAATATACAAGGAAAGAAATAAGAAGAAATTGAAGAAATAAACAGTAAACTCTTAAATAATACCATATTTACGTCCAGTCCAGAAGGCTGTGCCATTAGGCTTAAGCAAGTTATGCTTTTTAAATCAATTGATAGATCATCATAGATAGATAATATCTAATGACTCAATAAATATTCCATATGAGCTGAAACAGAATATACTATTCAGTGACAAAATAATCCAAATTTTAATCCATTAGTATTTCACGTCCGTTATCCAATCAGCTGGTAATGTCAGGAACTGTATATATCAAAACGACCAGCAAGAATAACTAATTTTTCATCATTCATTATAACATAAAATATGAATTATAACTTATTAAGATGAGAAAACCAGTGTTTTAGTTAAACACCTATAATACGAACGAGAAGAAATGTATGAATTACCACGTAGCCAGTGCACGATTCTACAACATGATCGATACAAAGTGTCTAACTACATTCATGTAAATGTCTATTACGCAACGCTAGATCTCTTATCTATGTATAGCAGCGTGTTCTTACTAGCATACCACGCAGTCTAGCAAGTACAACGGCGTGCTATCTTGCTTCCTCAACCTTTTACCGTCAAGATGGCGCCAAAAACGATCAAAACAAGTCATGCGCGTTCATTACATCATCTGACAATGATTCCTGGGACGCGTCAGACTACATTCTGAACTGTCAGCTAATCTGTACTTACACCAACCAATTAATAGATTTATTATAATTAACTTTTCAAAGCAAAAAATCAATTAGCTTAAAAGAGATAAGAGGCCAACTATGGTGCAGGTTCAATAATCAAATGTTCAGCATCTAGACTTTTGCAACATACAACACTGGAACAATGCAAGAATAACACAGTGTAGGTTTGCAAAAGTCATTGGATTTATCTAGAGAACGATTAAGATAGTTCTGTAACATAATATTCAACAGATGGACGAACAAAGATTGAATTAATAAGAGCTAACAACTACTAGTTCCAGACATCATCCCTGGATGAGGAACGGAAACCTTTGTTAGTATTATTATTGAATGAAATACAAGATTGGTCTACTTTAGCCTAACTGCAGTTAAGAGATAAAGATTGGAGACCCCCAGTCCACCGAGCTATAGCACAAAACGTTACCATACAACTATTCAGCCAGAAGTTAACTTCGTTCATCAGCAAAAGATCTATTGAAAGTTAAGAACTATGTGCCACATACATCAATAGACCACAAAAGTCTAAAATAATCCACGTTACAGATTGCATGATGAGATTACGCAGAATTAACTTATTTCGGTAGACTACGTCATTCACTGATTTGTACAACTGAAAACGGATAAAAAGTTGAGTAATTGTTTTGTCTTCTTGACTTTAGTTTGACATCAATTGACAGTCTTGTCCATAAAAGACCGATAGCAGGCCAAATATATCTGAAGATGCCTTTCATAAAAATACCATAAATAAAAGGTCTATCCTAATTCCAGGTCCGAGGAGGAAATTATAAAATGAGAGATATAAGACTTCAGCTGTAACTCTATTTTCTGCTAAAAACTAGAACTGCCAGAAATTAGCAAATGCAATGAAATTCGAAGTATAAAATAATTATAAATTAAGCAAATTCCAAATCACGAATATATTCACTATGTGTGCTTACACTTAAAACAGTGATAAAATAACTCAATGCGAACTTAACGCCCGTTTCGTAATCTGATGACGACATCAGTGACGTCTCCAGCAACAATTGAACTACCAGCCTGTCCAGTGTCCACCTAAACAGGACTATTACAATGTTGCATGTGTAGGATAGCCACAGTTTCCGATTATTAGTAAAACACTGAAGATCTATCTAACTTTAAATCTAAGGATAAAACACTCTCCATCAAAAACATGGAGAGTGTTTTATCCTTAGATTTCAAATTAGATATATCTTCAGTGTTTTACTAATAATCGGAAACTGTGGTTATCAAAAAACATGAACAGAATGATACAGTGACCTAGCAAGAATCTAATCTGGGGAGGGAGCGCTTTCATCCTGAGGAAGGATAGCCAAAATTTATCTTAAATTGAGCCTAAAAGCTAAAACTCGATATATCAAATATCAAAGGATCATGGGAATCGCATACCCCTCCCTCCTCCTGCTTAAGATGTTACAGTTTATTGCGCTATTAAAGTTTGTACATTCTTATAAACACGTGGCTTACCATAGACACATCACGTGCAGCAGCATTCTACAACTAGCAAACCTATAGACTAAAACCAAAAGGATGAGATTAACCCTTTTTTATCAGGTATGTCCCGCTGGCTTAGTGGTAGCGTCGTGGACTTTCAAACATGACGTCCGGGGTTCTATTTCGGGTAGAGATGACCAGAGAATGAAATCTCGGACGTACAAGTGGGATCGTTGATCGCTGCATAGAGCGCTAAATGAGTCTTAAAACAAGCATCTGATGCTTCCTGACCCATATCCCCGTTATTATATTATTATAACACATATATCACACAACAAACTATTTATTTCAGGAGATTAGTTCAGATTTAACGCCCGTTCCATCATTAGCAATGACATCAGGGTCAACCGCAAACTAATATGCTACCAGTCGGTCACCTTCATCAATCAGTAAATTAGAATTGTATGGTTAATCATTCAAGATTATAATCGTCAGCCTTTCATTAATTAATAAAAATAATAACAATAACATAAAACATACGACCCCTGGTCGGACAGCAAGTGTGTCAGCTGGGACCCTGGTCGGAGGGCAAGTGTGTCAGCTGGGACGTTACTGTTACGGATACGCTCGCGGCTAGTAACGTTGCCGGGTCGAGCTCTATGGCTGGGTCTGCTGCAGAAGTGGCAGCAGGAAAGAAGCTTCAGAAATACTC